>VMDR010005950.1:0-48291 GCA_007922815.1 Macrotus californicus
GATCCCACCTCCCTCCCTTGCTCCCACCCTCCCCCCTGGCTATGTCCATGTGTCCTTTATAGGGGTTCCTGAAAACCCTTCCCCCCTACTGTCCCCTCCCCCCTCCCCTCTGGCTATTGTTAGATTGTTCTTAATTTCAATGTCTCTGGTTATATTTTGTTTGCTTTTTTCTTTTGTTGATTATGTTCCAGTTAAAGGTGAGATCATGTGGTATTTGTCCCTCACCGCCTGGCTTATTTCACTTAGCATAATGCTCTCTAGTTCCACCCATGCTGTTGCAAAGGGTAGGAGCTCCTTTGAAGTTTTCCATTTTTAATTACAGAGTGTCCTGAGACTAAAAGTCAAGCTGTGAAAAACCAATTGCTATTAGCAACTCATTAACTATATATGTCAGGATTCCTTTGTGCTATGCAACCAAAACCAAAATCTGGAAATAAAGTGGGTCCTGAAGCTGATATAACTCTAACCCCTGACTTCAACTTCCCCTACACATCAAAATGACATCATCATTCGTATTGATTTTATACCATGTAGGTGTCACCAATTTGAAATTATAAGTCCATACTAATAAAACCTTGCTTTTATCTCTTATATTTAAGGGTTCCAAATGAAGATTTTATCCTTAAGAGGGATTTGAAACACGACACTCAGGTTATGGTGGTACGCCAGCCCCCTGCAGAGCCCACCTGCATACCTCTCCCAGAATAATCTCTCAATTACACTCCTATACTCTCATCAGCTGTGCCTGTGACTCTCCGCTGTAGTGCTTCCAGGGGCTCCTCCCTATTTCCCATAAGACAAAGTGAGGACCTTGGCTTGGTCCTACATATTCACTGACATCAGACCCTGTTCAGGTCCACAATCCTGGAACTACATACCTGCATAAAACTGCTATTTCCCAGGACATGTTGGGTATTTCATGCTATTCCCTTGGCCCCAAATGCCGTTGTTGTTTGTTCCTCTCCCCTGCTCCAACTCAGTTCTGACATTTATCAGTCAATTGACTGGCCCAACTCAAGCAGAATCTCCTTAACAAGCCCCATGACTTATTCCTGCCCCTATACTGAAATGTTTGGCGTACATCTATGTGATAGTGAGATATCTATATCTTTATATCAGGCATACAACAGGTGTTCAATTACGTAGAAGGAAAGGAGAGTGGGGAGGGGAGAGGGGAGAAGAAAAGGGAAGAGGTAGGAGGGGAGGGGAGAAGGGAGGGAAGAAGGAATAGTCAGAGGCCAGCAGGGCAGATTTGAGGGCACTGGGCCTTCTGTGGTGACTGGTCTGACAAGGTGGGCACAAAACTAAACGTAGCCTCTCTTGCCATGCTTGCCCACCTCCTAGGAGCATGGGAAAAGCCCTTCCACATTAAGCCATGTTACGGGCTGCCTGTGTAACTATTCTGTTCCTTGCTCTTTTGAGATAATTATACCTTTGCTCTCCTTTCAGTTTCCTGACGATAAAACGTATGAGACAGTATTACTTCTGTTATACAGATGAAGAAACTGAGACCCAGAGACATAGAGCGATGAGCCAGGCTAGAAGCCAGGATGCCACAGGGAGCCTGATCTGGCCCCTCTGAGGGCTCCAGTTGACTTACCTTTCTGGGTCTGTGTGTACAGGTGTTGGAGCACATACTCTTTGGCAGAGCACTGTGTGGGGTAGGATGTTAGTCTTTTCTATTAAATCACCCTTCAACTCAACCAAGGCTAGCCATATTATGAATTAGAGGCAGCATTTGTCTCGGGCTTTTTATTCCTGCACAAATAGGTTGGTATGGAAACCACAATTCTGAGGTTATGATTGAAACATCATTTGTCTCCATTGGTTTTCTTTTAAAAAAAAATGATAATAGATGAGAAATGTCTACATTTACCACATCATTTCCTTCTTGGCAACAAGCATCTATCTGTAAATGGTTGTAAAGTAATTAGAGCAATCTCTCTCAAAAGCTTCCCTATTTTTGCTCTTTGGTCCAATAATAACATAGCTGGTTTTTAGTGTCTGTCTCCAACGAGATCATGAGCAACTTCAAGGCAGTGCAGTTGTGCTCAGTCCTAGGTACTCCAGGCTGAGAGGGGTATGGCACCAAGGGGACACTCAGTGAACAGGGTCTGACTGGACAAACATGACAACAGGCAGGTCCGCCACCACAGGTCAGAAACAACAGCCTTTCACCTTTGCCTAGCTCTGCACAATCTCCAAAGCCTTCTCATTATTTGATTTTTACTTCAGCTTCCCATCTACTCTGTGAGTTAAGCAGGACATATATTATCAGTTCTATCACATAGAAGAGAAAATATAAACTCAGCGAACCCCAGCAACAGCTGGGCTGACTGACAAGTGATGGGGGGCCAGGCTGGAACACAGGCTTCAGGCTCCCAGCCCAGCCCGTTTCTATCCTCCCCCCGCCCAAACCTCTCCTAAAGGCCTCCCACAAGTACCTGAATGACAGGCTCTATCAGAACACCCTGTGCTTGCTCTTGTATTATTCTCCTGTTCTATGAGCACACTCTACGGTAATTTAGTTTATATTAGTCTGCTAGGACTGTCATGACAAAATGCCACAGACTAGGTGGCTTCAACAACGAAATCTGTTTTTCACAGTTCTGGAGATGGGTAGTCCAGCACCCAGGTGCTACCTGTGTTGTTTCCTGGGGATTCTCCTCCTGGCTTGCAGATGACCATCCTCCTGCTGTGTCCTCACATGGCCTCTCCTCCGTGTGCTCGAGGAGAGAGCTCTGATGTCTCTTCCTCTTCTAATGAGGACACTAGTCCTATGGGATCAGGCCCCACTGTTATGACCTCATTTAACCTTAATTTCCTTCCCAAAAGCCCTGTCTCCACATACAGTCACACTGGGGATTAGGGCTTCGATACATGCATGGCGGGGGCACACGATTCAGCCATAACAAGTTGAACCCAAGCCTCTCCAAAACGCATATGGATTCTCATTCCAGAGCCTGTCTCAGCCTTTCCTTGACCCAATGCTTTCATTTTTCTAATTAGCTTTGACTCGCCTTAGCTTTTATTGAACTCTGTTCTGTGAGACTGCTCTGATCTATTGGCACATAGAGTCTTTCCTCTGTTTATTTCAGTTGATTTCTGAGAGCCCACATGAGTGGGAATCATAATGAATCATTCTGGGTATTTTTCCACTGAGCATGAGCACAGAGAGCACCACAGGGGCTGAGCTGACGTGGACGTGGAGCTCTCTGCAGTGCGGCCGAGGGTGCTTTATGGGGCGTTGGAGGAGTGGGGTGCACAGAAGAGAGGGTCTACTTTGGTCATCTGACCTCGGGCTGACTGGAAGGGCAGGAGTAGGTTTCAGCTCCTGTGAAGGCCAGACAGAGGAGTCTGCCTGCCCTCTTTAGAGGACGCTGTCCTGCAGGGCCAAGGTCAGGATGAGGCAGGAGCCAGCCTGCTCTTGTGTGATCCTGACAGTCATACCTCACTTGCCTCGCCCCAGTCCCTCCCCACTGTCCTGGCCCTTTTGGACCAGACCCTCCATGAGGGGAGAAGCTCACTGAGCTGAGGGACTGTGCCCACCCACAGCCTACATGCTCCCTTCTAGACCCTGGGATTCAAGTGGCCCCAAGGCTGCCCAGCATCTTCCCCAGGCTCTGTGTAGAAAGGGATGGGACCCCAAGCTGGCTCTCCCATCCCACTGTGCTCTGGGGCAGACGCCAAGGATTCATGTCTAAATTTGAGCCTGGACTTCCACATCCTTAAGAGGGAGTGTTTGTCGTGGCAAGAGGGGAAGATGTTTTTAACAGTTTGCTTAACTATTTAGACATATGGTGTGTGGCTTCCGCCCACACTCCTACCCCAAACCCCACAATGTTACAGAGGGCCTGGGGAAGCACTACTACAGTACTGTATTTCTCATATGTGACTCTCATAATTAGTTATGTCTAGTAATTTATGATCATGCCCACCAGGGCAAAGTATTGAGCCAGTGTGTGAGTGTGTGTGTGAGTGTGTGTGTGTGTGTGTGTGTGTAGTGGCAGCTGCAAAAGCTGAGGACATTTTTTTAATATATTTTATTGATTATGCTATTACAGTTGCCCATTTTATCCTTTATTCCCCTCTGCCCTCCACACCCCTTCCCACCCACACTCCCCCTCTTTAGTTCATGTCCATGGGTCATATATGTAAGTTCTTTGGCTTCTACATTTCCTATACTATTCTTAACCTCCCCCTGTCTATCTTCTACCTACCATTTGTGCTTCTTATTCCCTGTACCTTTTCCCCCTCTCCTCCCACCCACTCCCCTGCTGATAACCCTCCATGTGATCTCCATTTCTGTGATTCTGTTCCTGTTCTAGTTGTTTGCTTAATTTGTTTTTGTTTTTGTTTTTGTTTTACATTCAGTTGTTAATAACTATGAGTTTGTTGTCATTTTACTGTTCCTATTTTTGATCTTCTTTTTCTTAGGTAAGTCCCTTTAACATTTCACATAATAAGGGCTTGGTGATGATGAACTCCTTGAACTTGACCTTATCTGGGAAGCACTTTATCTGCCCTTCCATTCTAAATGATAGCTTTGCTGGATAGAATATTCTTGGATGTAGGTCCTTGCCTTTCATGACTTGGAATGCCTTTCCAGCCCCTTCTTGCCTGTAAGCTTTCTTTTGAGAAATCAGCTGACAGTCTGATGGGCACTCCTTTGTAGGTAACTGTCTCCTTTTCTCTTGGTGCTTTTAAGATTCTCTCTTTATCTTTCATCTTGGGTAATGTAATTATGATGTGCCTTGGTGTGTTCCTCCTTGGGTCCAACTTCTTTGGGACTCTCTGAGCTTCCTGGACTTTCTGGAAGTCTATTTCCTTTGCCAGATTAGGGAAGTTCTCCTTCATTATTTGTTCAAATAAGTTTTCAATTTCTTGCTCTTCCTTTTCTCCTTCTGGCACCCCTATGATTCAGATATTGGAACGTTTAAAGACATCCTGGAGGTTCCTAAGCCTCTCCTCATTTTTTTGAATTCTTGTTTCTTCATTGTGTTGTGCTTTAATCTTTCTTTCTTTCTTCTGGTCCACACCATTGATTTGAGTCCCAGTTTTCTTCCCATCACTGTTGGTTCCCTGTACATTTGCCTTCATTTCCCTTATTGTCGCCTTCATTTGTTTATCTAATTTGTGACCAAATTCAACCAAGTCTGCGAGCATCCTGATTACCAGTGTTTTGAACTGTGCATCTGATAGGTTGGCTATCTCTTCGTCACTTAGTTGTATTTTTTCTGGAGCTTTGATCTGTTCTTTCATTTGGGCCATTTTTGTTGTCTTGGCACGCCTGTTATGTATAAGGGGCAGAGTCTTAGGTATTCACCAGGGTGGGGCAGCCATGTAGCTGCGTTGTGATGCTATTTGTGGGGGAGGGGCCCGAGAGGGAACAATGCCGCCCACTCTGCTCTCTGCCAGTTTCCAGTGACTTTCCCTGCTATGCACAGTCAAATTGGGCCCCTCTGGCACTGACTCCTGGGTGGGTGGGCTTATGCATGTTCTAGGACCCTATGGGTCTCTCCAACAAGCTCTCCTGTGAGGCTGGGAGTTTCTCCCACTGCCGCCACCTCAACCCCCACAGGAGTTTTCAATCAGAGGCCCTGAGGCTCTACTTCTCCACGCAGGAACTCTGGGTTGCGTGGTCTGTCTCACTCCCCAGTTCTTCTTCCCGGTTTATCTGCACATGGGTGTGGGACAGCCTGGTCCGCCAGCCACCATCTCACCACAAGTCCTCTCCCCTCAGCTGCCCTTCTCTGCCCCTCCTACCGGTCTGGATGAATGTTTCTTCTTTAACTTCTTGGTTGTCAGACTTCCATACAGTTCGATTCTCTGTCAGTTCTGGTTGTTTTTTGTTTTTAAATTTGTTGTTGTCCTTCTTTTGGTTGTGCGAGGAGGCACAGTGTGTCTACCTATGCCTCCATCTTGGCCGGAAGTCGATGAGGTCATTTTTGATGAGAAAGAAGTATAGTACTCTGTATGAGAACTTCCCTGACATTGCCCCTAGAGGGGCAGCCTAAGGGGGTGGGGTACCTGTATGGGGAAACTGGCCCAAATCTTGACCAAATCTGCCCTTTTGGGGTTAGGGAAGATATTCTTTACAGCCATACTCCAGACCCTTTACATTTGTCCTCTTCCCTCAGGCCTTTCAAGTTCCCCACAGAACACATACATGCGTGCACACAAACACAGACCCCACACAAATACAGATACACATGCAGACACAGACACCCTCACACATGCATCATACCACTTCCTGGGGCCACCCCAGTCCCTCTTCAGGGTTAGGGTTTCCTCTCTTCTGCTGCTTCCCACCACCATTTGGACTTCCTGCACAAAGAGTGGCCCCAGGAACAGCATGCCGTCAGCACAAAATGGCTTGTATAGTAGCCTTTGGCATGTGTATAGCACAAAGCTATAGCCTTGGGCATGCATGGAAGTTAACACTGGACCCTGTTCCAGGTCACTTTCCGCTGAAAGGTTCCAAGTCCTACCCCCAACCCAGGCTAGGCCACGATAAAAGTCATTTCTCATTGTTCCCACTACCAGGACCGTGAGTGACCGATGAGCCCAGCCCAAGGCCCTCTCTTTTGGGAGACTCATTGGCAGCATACCCTGCCAGGCCTACCACATATCCCTGGGTATGGTGACTCTTGTGCCCACGCTGCCTGCTAATGGCTCATGCAGGAAGAAGACGAGAGAATGGAGGGGACACACTGGTCCCTGTGGTGGGAGAGCTGGCCTAAATATACCCTCCCAGCCTCACCTTCAGCCCCACCCCAGGGTCCTTGCAGAAAGATGGTCAAGGCTCTGCCTTTCTCCCTGAGTCCCAGCATGGCCTCTACCTGCTCAACCCCTTCTCTCCGGATCTGCTGTACAAACACAGAGCCACCGCAAGTGGTGGAAACAGTGAATCTGCTTCACGCCTTTATTCACACTTTCACCTCTGCAGACAGTGCTGAGGATAAGCTAGGCCCACAAAATCCTGGTGGGTCCTGGTAGTCTGCCTGTCTCTCCTGTGCTCCTCTCTGATCCCCTCCAAGGTAGAGGCCCAGAGAAGAGGCCCACCCAGCTCCATGGGGACAGCAGCCCCTTCTCCTCCTCCTGAGTGGGCTCAGGCTCTGGGTGCCGGAAATCAGTGGGACCTGGGGAACTGGGAAATCAGTATTCAGGGAGCAGCACTACATCTGCCTCATCCTGCTAGCAGCCTCCCACCAGCTGCAGGAGAGCTTCTGTGCCTGGGAAGGCTAAAGCAGCGTATTCAAAATGTTAGGCCAGGTCAGGAGCACCTGCCCTGGCTGCCCTGTGACGAGCCACCATGGGAAAGGAGGGATTCTCGCTCTGTTGGCCTCGGGGCCAAGGCAGCTCTACTGAGGTCACAGCATCTGCAGAACCACCCCAACCTCGGGAATACCCAGGAACCTTCTCTTCCTCCAACTGGCCACCAGGAAGCCTTCCGAATAAGCCCAGACTTAAGGAAGACTGGGGAAGGCCAATGGCCACTGGTTTTTGCAGAGCTCCTTTTATACAGAAGAGAGGCAATGGACTTAGCGTGGCACACTGTCCCAGGACACGGGGTCTTCTATGTTAAAGCCAGGGCAGTCCTGGGCAAACAGAAGGTAGAGCCACCTAAGGGGCCATGGGAAAGGATCCTCCTTCCCTGAGCCTGGCACACGGCTCGGGACAAGCTGCCTATTAATGGTTCTGCTAGACACTTTGCTCGCTATTCTGTCTCATGCGTGGGGAAAGGCGAGCAGAGGAGTTGTGTGGCCAGCTTAGGGACCATCCAGGGAGAGTAGTCAAAGGGAAAGCACCATTGTTTTCACAGAGGAAGTAGGGAGGAAATTCCCTCACTGGTTTTAGGAGATTGAGGCCCTCAAAGCCCCACACAGAGCCTGGGTGTCGGGAAAGAGCTGGGGAGCACAGTGCCAGGTTTGCCTTGTCCCTGAATCCTTCACTAGGGCACAAACACTGGGCAGAGGGACACAGGGAAATGACTTTAAAATCTTTACCTGGAGCTCCTTCTCCCAGCGACCCAGAGGGCAGGCCTGGAGGGAGAGCACCTATGAGTGCTGTTGGGGCGCAGACCCCAGCCACCGAGCAAGCTGCTTCCTCCAGGCTGGTCCCAGGGAACAGGCTCTTCCACGCGGGTCCCAACAGGACATTGTATGCAGATAGATGTCTCCAGAGGCAATGGAGGTTTGAGTTAAACTTCCCTGACAAGGCAGATCCCATGGAGATCACAGCCCCCATACTCCTTTTTAGTCAGGTGGGAGACCAGCCTCCAGGGAGGCTGAGTCAGCTCAGGGAAGCACATTCACAAGTGGTTTGAGCCCTGGATGGGACTCCACCATCAGAAGCCACAGCCAGAGGGTCCTTGGAAGGGAGGGAGCTCAGAAGCCCAGCCCAGCCCTGTAAAAGGCCTGCCCTTCCAGAGGCTACCTCGTACCCACTGGGGCCAGGACTCCTCTCTCCATCCTGTGTATCGGCTTGGTCCCTCCAGCACCAACTCCAGCTGAAACCCACAGCAGATGCCCCTGGACTGTTCTGCCCTGGATCCTCCAGGTGCTGGAAACATGGGCACTGGTTCCTGCCTGCTCTGCCTTTCCCTCTCCCAGACCTGGAATGTATGAGAAATCCCAGCCTCACCCTTAGGAATAGGAGGCTATCTCCCACCCGTGCACCAGAACCCTCCCCAGAGGTGGCAGAGTTAAGATGCAGTTTACAGGAGCTGTATGGGCTCCAACAGTTTAGCAGGAAGAAGTAGCCCAAGGGTGAGGCAAATGCAGACATTCTCGTGTGTCTGAGTAGTAAGGTGGGGAGGGATCCCAGCCCTGGATGCTGAGGGAGGCTGAAGAGTGGAGCAGGTGCAGGTGGTTTCTCTTTGAGTAGTCAGGAGGGCGCCCAGTGTAGGGCCAGGAGAGGGCAGAAGAGAGAGAGAGAACAAACAATGGACAGACTCAGGAAAAGTACCGCCTGGTAGCTACTGTACCAACTTTTAGCATTTATAGCATTTCCAGTTTTGTCCGACTGTGGATGAGCCCAGCACTTCCAAAAATAAAATACAGAGAAGAGCCTGAGAAACATTCTAGAGGAATGACAGCCCCCCCCCCCACCTGTTCGCAGCAGCCCCCCTAGGAAAAGCAGGACTACACAAAGGGCTAATGAGGAGAGAGCCCGCACTGCACTGCACCCTCCAGACCCACAAGCATGGAGCAGTAGAAAAGAGAAGGCTCTCCCCTGCGCAGGGCAGCAGGACCCAGCTTCCTGGACAGTCTCAGGAGGCTTGCAAGCTCTGCCCAGACAGGTAAGATGCTGAATCCTCTGGGAGGCAAGCACAGGTTTCCTGCTCACAGAAATGCCCTGATTTATTCAACAATGGGCCCTTGGAACTCCCTTAGCAATTACTGCCTCACCTCACAGCTTCCTGCCTGGCTAGCCACTAATAATTTATTGCAAATAAGTCTCTTTGCTTCAATAACACAGTTGGTTTCTCTACCTCTGAATTCTCTACAGAGCTTAACACAGCTGGGCACCCAGCTGGTCCTCATTAAAATCCTTCTGGACCTGAATAGCCCCACCTTTCTCTGCCCTCAACTCCATCCCTGCATTGTATCAGCCAGCCCAGGAATGCACTCACTTACCCTCACTTTCCTAAGGGCTGGATAGGCTGGTGCCGACAAAGGAAGAGCCTCTGAGCCTGTAGAACTGCCTGGCCTCCTGGTTGGAGCCCCTATAAGGCAAACAGGGAACTGCTCCTAGCAAACTCCCTAATTAGCGTTCTCTTCATCACACTCCTGCGAAAGATGCTCATCTATAACATTGAACTCAGACCAGGAATCTCATGTAGAGTTGGAAATCCATAAGAACCTTACCTAAGGGTGTCTGATAGAAGCCGCTAACCTCCCAGGTTTTGGTTACCTCACCTATAAAAAGTGTTACGCTAGGCAGGTGATTAAGCCAGGTGATAAAGTTCCTTCCAATTCTGTACTTTGGTGCAATGTTGGACCCTCTCATCACTCCATGAGCAAAACAGTGACATAAAAAGACCTAGCTGGGGCTCACATTCGGGCTCCGGCACTCACTGGCTGGCTCTTCTTGGACAGTCACTTCACCTTTCCAAACTAATTGTCTTGCCTGTAAAACAAGCACAGTAGTATCTTCACCATATAGATGCTGTGAGATTTGGCTGTGTTACCACATGTGAGCAGGGCTGGCAAACTGTAAAGCAGTATTCAAATGTGACTAATATGAACAGGTCATAATGACAGTGATAAATAAAAGCCTCCCTTTAAATAAGCATCAGGAACACAAAAAAGATCATAGTTGATGGATCTGCTGGTAACCCCTCCCTGCCCAGGGGGTCAGCTGCCCTGAACTGCCTGTTGAAGTGGGCACTTCCAGAGTAGGGCATAAGTGATGATCTCAGCCTGAGGCTGGAGGTCTGGCCTCTGTGAACACAGGGCGAGGCTGTCTGTCCGCGGCCAGGGCCTCTGCTGTGCTGCTTCTGCAGTTTCACAGCAGGTCCCTCGCAGCCTCTTCCCCAAGTAATAAAGCGGCAGTAGACTAAGGCCCTGATTTTCCTGTGCATTTCCTGCAAAGGCAGCAGACCTTCCAGGAATGAACATTCATTTCTACTAACCCTTCAAAAAATGCTGATAAATTCATCAAAAGTTGTGTGATTGCTAAATGTTAATTGCATTTCCTTGGGTAGCACCAAAAAAACTCATTGCAGTTTTTAGAAATAAGGTGCCAATTGCATTTCAATTGCCAGAGAGGAGAGAGTTGGAGAAGCTTAACCAGGAAAATGCTGAGAATGACCTCAGAAAGAAATGTCCCCAGGCCTGAAGGCCCAGTTCCAAAACAAGCGCTGAGACCCAAGAAGGACAGACGGGTCTTGTGGGAAAGCCAGATCTCCCTAAGAGCATCCGCTTGTGTTTCTCTGACTTGTAGCATCTTAGCACCTAGGCGGCTGGGGCTTTTGTTGCAAATCATGACATGCACATTTAACAAATGTAAAGAATTAAACAAGTAAGTACATACCAGGAGTCAGTTCCAGAGCTTTAAGAAACACGTACAATATGAAAGGAAAACAGTAATTCTACCCCTTACTGTGAGTGTGTATGTGTGTGAATTAGAGAGAGAGAAACTGGACCGTGACCACACAGCACTTCGCTTTAATAAAAGAATTCCTTGGACCAGTTCACAGAACTGTCATTTGAAACCAACACCCCATCCCAACACCAACCACAGTGCTCTTACACAGACCGACTCCCACCCCTGTGCCAGCAGGGCCAGCCAGAGCCAGGTAAGAGCAGGAAGTAGGTGAGACCAGCTGTGGGGAGTGGGGAGGACCCTGACTCCAAGGGCTTCATCTGGGCTGGTGCTCCCTGAACCCATCTTTCCAGGAGCCTCTAGAGCCACTGGCTCTGATAGGGAGGCACTCTCCCCACCCCCACCCCACCTGAGAGCACAGAAAGAAAGCAGGCCCAGAGTATCCTTGCACATCCTCGCAGAAGATGGGCTCAGGGGCTGGGAAGGGCAGAGGGCAGGCACAGCCTCCCAGCTGCTCCTGATGTCCTCTTTCTCTGCGGCTCCTCCCCCACATGCCTGGGCCCCCCAGGGTCCCAACCCTGCCCAGCCTCCTTCTCATCACTGGAGCTCTCTGGTGACATCGAGGATCTAGAAACCAGGGCCCAAGGGGAAGGCCGGCTGGTGGTGGTAACTGTCTCCTGTGCAGTGATGGGAAACCCATGCCGTCTGTGCTGGGTTCTGCTGCTGCTCCTCCATCTAGTGGACCTGCCGGAGACCCCAGGAAACATGAGGCTGCTGTGCAGTGAGAAGGAGCCAGCAGGACTAGGGAAGAGCATTCTGAGCTGACAGAGAAAGGAGCTAGATCCTCAGTGTGGCTCCCCTAAGCACCAGCCAAGCAACCTTCAGTTTAGTAAATCACCTAACCATTCAGAGCCTTCATTTCTACCTCTATCAAATGGGGCTGAAACATCCCCTTCTCTAGGTCTTTCGTAAGGTTTCAAGGGGAAGGTGGATGCCTATGTCTCCTGGAATCCATAAATCTTATCATCCACCACCCACTCCATGCCCAACTTCGCAGAAAGATGCTTTTCCTTGCCACACCCTGCATTTATAAAGCACTGGACACAAATAACATAGTTTAACACACTATCTCTCTTAGTCCTCCTACTGGACAGAGGAAGCTCAGTGGCTTGCCCAGTGTCACACAAGAATTAATTAGTTGCCAAAACCAGACTGCTCAATGCTGAGCTCTCTCTTCAGTGTAAGGAATGCAGGCACTAGTGACTGCCTTAGAAACCAGAGGCAAGTGACAGTCACAAATACATCCATAAGTAGCAGGAGGATCGCTCACTCTACCCCGGGACTATGCAGGCCTTGCTCAGGTCTTACCTCATTTAATTGCCATAATAACATATAAGGTCACCACGACGGTTATTACCAGGCAACTGAGGTTTACCAAGTTAGGAGCTCGCCAAAGATCACACAGTAGATGGTGGATCTGGGCTACCATACAAACTCAGGTCTAACCTTCCCCTGTCAATGCTTAAATGGATAGAAATCCAATGGATTCAATATTATGTGCATCATTTCTGCTTCCTCTTACTCTGGGGAACATTCCCTAGGCCCTCTCTAGCCCAGGCCTAAGGGGCGAGGGTCGCAGTTTCTGAGGGACAGGTCCTTTACAAGCTTCCCCTCCCCACCCTGGCCCCCACACTTACCCATGCTGTGTCATGGATCCAGTCCAAAACCTCGGCAACTTTGGCGTAGACACCGGGGTGCTTGGGCTCTGCGCAACCTCGGCCCCAGCTGACCACCCCCACAAGGCGCCATGTGCCCCCATCTGGGCAAACCAGGGGGCCCCCACTGTCCCCCTGAGGGGTCCAGGCACAGAGACCAGAGAAACAGGCAGTTAGTCCTTTCGGGAGGAGGGGCACCAGACTTTCTCAGGGAGCAGACCCCCCCCATTCTGGCCCCTCCTGCTTCCAGCATGGGTCCTGTCTTGTCTCAGCCTCCTAGAGAGGCTGCACAGACCAGGGGCCAAGCCACAGCAGGACCCAGAGCCCACCCTCCACCTTGGCCCCCTTGCTGCCACACCTGGCAGGCATCAGCCCTCCCATCCAGGTAGCCGGCACATAGCATGCGGGGGGTGAGGGCCCCACTGTACATGCAAGAGCTGTTGCAGAGCTGGGTGCTAAGCAGTGGCACCACCGTGTCCTGCAGTGTGTCCGAGCTGTGGGCTGCGGGAGGCAGACAAGGAGACGAAGGGACACAGAGCAAGGCCAAAGAGCACAAAGCAAGGCCCAGGAAGACAGAAGAGCAAGAGAAGAGGAGGTTAGAGGCCTCAGAGACAGAGTCCCAAAGAGGGGAGCCCAGGGTGGGAGCTGTGGACCCTGGGCAGGGAGGCAAGGGTCTGTCAGACATGGGGGCTGGGAGTAAAGAGGAATAGAACTTGCTCACATATACACCCCGAATATGGAGGCCTTGGCACTCCTGGGACACGGGGAGTAAAGTAAAGGGCCTGAGTCTAGGAGAAACTCAGGGGTTGTTCTCTTAGAAAGACCTACACAGGGCAGATGGGGGCCCTTGACCTGGCCAATGGAGGTGCCAGAGGCAGGTGCCTCACCTGGGACAGGATGACCCCCCACCCATACACCCCTTCTGCACCCAGGGCCCCGGGAGCTGACTCACTGTGGCTGGGGTCGGTGTGGCCCCAGCCAGACACCCAGCACTGCGAGCCCCTCGGAAAGTCCTGCTCCTCGGCCGGCAGGCACACAGCGCCCACAGTGTCTGTGGGGAGGCATGGTCCTGGGTCCCACTCAGGCTCAGCTCCGCCCTGGAGCCTGGGCGAAGGCCAGGTCTGGCAGATCCTCTCTGCCCCCTTCTCAAACAGTCCTGGTTCTCAGTCTCCACCAGAGTTGTGGACTGTACCACCTCGAGGGTCACCATTCACACAGAGGAGAGCATGTAAAGTGCAGTGTGCAAGGCGCCCCTAGGTTGGGCTGTGTACACCCACACAACCCCACCTGGGTACTGAGGAAGAACGGAAATTCTGGGTGTTTGTACCCAACTTGTCCTAATGTGGAACCATTGTGAACTTTCCCCAGGGTGTTCTGTCCTTCCTGGGGCATGTTTCCGAGACTGTGTGGTACGCCCTCGGGTGGAGCCCACATGTATTCATGGACAGTACAGACACACTATCGCATGAACGTGAAGTCACTCGGAGAGAGTAGTTCTGAGCCCCCTGACCGCGTCATGGAGAGCACGCATGGCACGAGCACATGTGCATGAGTGCTCCCCTGTCAGCCTCCATCGAAACACAGAGAGGCCCAGGCCCAGCAACTCTGCCGAGGACAGCGGCTGGCTAGCACTAGAACACTGCTTGGTCTCCACGCGGTGCGCCTCGTGGCAGTCTGTTTACTGTAGATAACATTAGTTCTCCAGGTAGGCAGTGACTTAAAGGTCCCCTCTCAAACGTGTTGAAGTCAGTTTGGAAATACAAGCTGGGGAGCAACAGGTCAGAGAGTACCGATGTTGTGAGAGGCCTATGGCAACAACCGCTGTTCAGGAAACCGAAGTGCGCAGGGAGCGACGGTAGGGAGGAATGCCACGGGTGTCAGTGTGCGCACAGGCGTGCGCACAGGAGTGCACACAGTATGAGCACGGGAGTGTGTGTTTAGAGTATGTGTATGGGAGTGAGTATGCAGGAGTGTGCATGGTGTGAGTGTGTATGCATGGGAGTGAGTGTGACTGTGCTTGGTGTGTGAGTGAGTGCATTTGGTGTGAGCATGTGTGCATGGGCGAGAGTGTGCATGTGTGCTTGTGTGAGCACTGTGCATGGATGTGCACGTGTTTCTGCAAATGCATGTGCTTCCAGGGGAGCATGCACGTGCATGTGTGTGGTGAGGAGCTGCCCTTCTAGGACAGATGCTACGGAGAAGCCCTGGCCCTGGAGGTAGGACCTCAGGCTCAGGAATCACTTGCCGCCTGAGGGACATCTGCCGTGGGGACTTGGAGAGTCCCTTCCCTCACTAAGTTCAGTGTGCTTCTCTGTATATACCTGCCTCACCTACCTGTTAGGGTTGTTATGAGGATCGAGTGGAAGAACACTTGGAAAAATAAAAGAAATCTTATTAACTGTAACATGCCACAAGGTGGCTGGGACCTGGGACCAGCCTGGGAACGTGGTGAAGCGGCTGCTGGGAGATGGAGCAACGGCAAAACTCTGCTGGGGACCTCCTGGCAAATGCTGCCTGCAGCCCCGCTGTGACAGGGGCCAGAGCCTCCTCCCCAAAAAGAGCAGGTGGAAGAGTCAGTGCAACTTCAGGTCCAGTTAATGTCGAAGTTCACCGCCATCACCACACTGAACACTTTAAGGTTTACAACCCTGAGGGAAAGCTTAGAAGTGAGCTCCCCTTTCGGTCCCTCCCAGCATCTGCTCCTGTCTCACCACAGCCCACGCCTTGCTCACCCAGGGCCAGCCCCTCACCTGAGAAACTGAGCGGTGTCCGGAGCCGCAGGAGGGCCACATCGTAGTCGTGACTCTGGGCACTGTAGAGAGGATGAGGGATGATCTTCTCTACCACAGCCCCCTGGTGTGGCCTGACCATGCTGTGGCTGACCAGCCCCGTGTGGACCCGCCAGCTGGACAGGCGGGACAGCCTGAAACTGCACACAGGAGCCATGCTGAGCCCAGGGCAGAAAGGACAGAAGAGCACGGGGTGGGTAGAGGAAGCTGACCAGAAAGGCTCTAAGTGGGGGCCCCATCACTAGGCTGCAAGCTCCCAGAGCCCATGCTTCTTGGTGTCCCCTCACAGCTGGCAAGACACTGGGCACGCAGGAGGTGCTTAATAAATGCTGGAGTACTGATGGATAGAGAAGTGAGACACTACGGGTCATCTGCAATTACCACCTCTTACTCCTGCATAGCCCCTTTTACAACAAATATCCAAGGGCTTCGTGTGACATCGTAATGTTAAGCCAAGTCAGGAAAACTTCACCAGCCTTGTCTCTCCACCTGCCACGTGAGATTATGGGGCGGTGCTTGCCCGCGCCCAGCAGCGGTTTCCTCATGGTAACGTCAGCATTACACTGTCTCCCTGCTTAGCACCAAGAGAAGGGGGCCAAAGAGCTCATCCACTTATCCTTCACCCTTCATCTCTCTAACCAGCATTTATTAAGCACCTACTGTGTTCCAGGACTGCTCTAGGCCAGGGGGACCAGGCAGTGGAAAGATCAACAAAGGAGCTCAATGGTGAAGAAGACCGAGAGTCCCTGCTCCCATGGAGCTTCCAGTCCAAAGGGAGAGACAGACATCAAACGAACAATCCCACAACGCGATCTAACGACAGTGGTGAGAAACGTTAAGAAGCACAGCACCATGAGCGTGACAGCATTTTAAGAACTTAAAAACTGAACAGATATAAAGAACCGATGCTCGTATCATTACTGCTATTCATGCAGACCTGTTCTTGGCACTGAACAGAGAAAACTTCACCAGCGCCATTGTGCCCGCACAGAGCGTACATGGGGAGGCAGACAGTTGGACACGGATGCTTTATACGGGATGCATCAAGCACCAGGCAGGAAAGGAGCTGAGGCACACTGCTCCCCAGCAGCCCCCGAGACTTGCCTGTGCATGCAGTGCGCAGCGGTCACCACCCAGTGCGGCGCCAGCACAGAGCCCCCGCACGTGTGCCGGGAGCCCAGGGCCACACTGGCCTGCCAGGGCCAGCGCCCAGGAGCCACAGCCTGCCCACCGACTATCCGGGAAGCCAGAGGTCTTGCCCCACACTCTGCAAAGAGAAGCACTGGTGAGACGGAAAGGGAAACAGCTGGATGTCAGCACTGTCTAACTCTCAGGGAATGTGGCCCCGTGTGGATAGCTTTCGTTTACTTCCAGTCCTGAGTATGGGAACTGGAAAGTAGAAATGTCGAGTATACATCTGCCAGCCCCATCAGGTGTGAGCTCACTGCGAGCAGGAACTCTGGCTGAGTTATCGATGGAGCCCCGACACCTCACAAAGTGCTTGTCAAAACGTTGACGTGTGGACGGACATGCGCAAGGACCAGCGCAGAGATGGACAGACGAATGGAAGACGGGTGAAAGGAAATGCACTGACGTCTCCCATTCAGCCCCTAGTCCATGACCCTGCTTAGTCTCCTGAAGCTGCTAGCTGGTTAATAGCCAATATTAATTCCACTGTTCAGCTTCCCCAGAAAAAAGGGGGAGTGAGGATCAGAGGCCAAAGCAGGTGAAGCAAGGAGATCTGACAGAGACTTGGGGCTCTGTTTGGGCTGAACTGTGTCTTTAAGAAGGGGCCCAGCAGGCAGATGGGCAGGTGGACAAGGAGCCCCACCCCAGACCCAGCTGAGCCTTTCTATGGGGCTCCTCCACATGCAGGATGGGGCAGGGCAGGGGAGACTCCTCCCTCCCACACTGCCTTCCTAGATCTGAGGCGTGACTCACCAGAGCACTTGAGGGAAACGATTTGGCCAGAAGTACAGTTGTCTCTGCAAAACAGAGGCACCAGCCAGAAACCAGGCAGGGGCCCCCTCGAGGCTGAGCACCCACCCAAGGGCGTGGAGAGAGGGTGGGGTCAGAGGGGACCTCTCATGTAGCCATGGCCATCTGCTCCCCACCCTCACCCAAGCCCCTGGCCCCTTCTCCTAACAAGTCTCCAGGTCAGCAGTGTGCACACTGCTCGACTGTCCCAGAGCACCGACAACTTTGTGGTCCTCAAGGACTGACGTGGGCAGGGCCCAAGTTCACAATCAAGCGGTCACAGACGAGAAAGCCCACCTGTCCTCACCAAGGGACCCTGAGTATGCATGCACAGTGGATGACCGGACTCCTCACCCATGCTTGTTCCTAGGCTTCCTCTAGTCTGCACCCCAAGCCCTTCCCTGGCCTTGCACATCCACACCCTTGCTCTCCTCCTTCCCCTCCTTTCCCAGCGTAAACCTCAGTTCCTTTGGACCAAAATTTTCTTCTCTTTCCTCACTTATCTCTTACCGCCAGCAGCCCCACACCTGGATCCTTAATGCCTGGATCCTTAGTTTCTTCCAGTTTCCCCAACCCACAGCCCTCCTCCCCTGGCAGAGTCAGCCCCACCCCTACTTCCCTTCACCTGTTCAGGTGTAGAAACTAAGAAAGCATTTGGAAAAGGTGGTTCGAGGTTTTAGAGTGGTGAGCGACGCTCAGCCGGCCAGCCCAGGAAGCTGCTGGGCCACTAGAGGAAGCCCAGGCTGAGTGAAGGATTTGGCGAAGGGCCTGCTCCGTCCCAGAGCCCTCTTCTCTGGAGGGTCCCCAGGCTCCGAGCAGTTCTCAGCTAGAGCAAGCCCACCATCTCTTCCCTGAGACACCGGAGTTATCCAAATAAAATGCGGCGGGGATGAGAGAGCACTCAGACTGGGGCCAGGAGCCTGGCTTCAAGACTTGGTCTGGCTGCTCACTAGTTCTGTGGCCTGGGACAGGGCCCTTTACCTTATGAAGCCTCAGCATCCTGCAGTTCTCGTGAGGGGTGAGTGAGACAACGTATGTGAAACTTGGATGCGCAGGCTTATGGAACTGAGTCTGTAATTTCTGACTGTCCCTCCTGTCCTATCTTACACAATGTCCTCACCACCAGGCTCCCATAACAGGGAGGCGAGGTTTTTGCTGGACTGCTCACCAGGAAGTAAGGGACCCCACTCAGCCTCCTCAGAAGCCCTACCTGGGCTGCCACCCCTCCTCCAGGAGGCCTCCCAGTCTAGGAGAAAGCTGAGCAAACTCCTGGGAGCTGTTGAGCCTGATGTCAGACAGGTCCACTCCTTTGTGGTGAGTGGGTCTTGGCAGAAGAAGAGAAGAGAGCGAGGACGTCAGCATCCAACTGCAGCATGAGGGGCAGGGGTTCGTAGCTGCAGTGTGCTGATATATACGCCAGGATGGTGATGCAGCAAGGCTGTGACAACGAACTCTTCTGGGATTTGTGTTTGTTAAAAAGCAGAGATGCTCAAGGGGGAGACACAGGTTGGGGCACCATCGTGCCCAGAGGCCCAGAGATGACCAAAATGACCTCTTGCCCTTTCCTGAGCACGTGAACACCACAGACAGATAGAGTTCTCCAACTGCCAGTCAGCGCCCCACCCTCCCCGGGCCCCAGACCCGGCAGCACTTACCTGAGATGCCCAAGGCTCCGGCAGACCCGCACCCCCAGGGCAGAGCTCCAGCCCTCACGGCAGACCAGTAGCCAGCCTGGCCGGGCCCTCACTTGCACTTCCAGCAAGAAGTCCTCAGTGTTTATTCTGAAAGATACTGAAATACGGTACAAAAGCCCCATCACCCCTGCCATGGGGCAGAGGCGCGGGGCGGACAGGGGCAGAGGCAGCTGGACCTGGCCGCTGCTGATCTGAAGAGGCCTTACTGACAGTGTCTGGGCCACCCGTTGTCAGGCTCCCTGCTCCCCAAGGTATCAGCTCAGTTCTGAGAACAAAAGAGCCCTATTTGTGCAGCATTTCAACTTTCTTTTTAAACGTGTTCCATCACTCGGCATCACGGCAGCCCCGAGGGATGAGTATCACCATCCTCCCCATTCTGTGAAGGGAAAACTAAGGCAGAGAGGTGAAGTCCCTGCCTAAGGTCACAGAATCCACGACTGATGGGTCCAGGACCAACTTCGTGTCTTCTGAGTTCAAGTCTCGTGACAATGCTAGTGATGGTTCCATTTATTGAGCTTCAGTTTTTCCCAGGCTTTGTGCTAAGCTCTTTTACTTATTAGCTCATATTATCTTTACAACTTCACGTGGTAAATATTTTTGTCTCCATTTCATAGAGAAGGACCTGGAAGCTCAAAGAAAGTAATGTGCCCAAAGTCACACAGCTACCAAAGGTAGGCTCCAAGCTAACTCTAACTTTATAATGATTCTGACCCCAGGCTCAGCAGCAGGACCCCCATGGGTCCTGAGCTCTCACCTGGAGAGGACAGTGTGGGGGGTGGGGGGGAGTGGGAGACAATGTGTAGGGACGTTCCCAGCCCTCTAGGTGGCCACTGGGCGAAGACCTCTGTCACACGCCATCTCCTCACACACCTGGCTCATCTTCCCCTCCACTTCTGGCTCACTCTGCCCCAAATGTCAAGTTGTTATCTCTCTAGCCAGCCTTGGCTCCTGGCCATGCCCCAGCTAGAGATCAGGACAGTCCCCGGGGAGTGCTGAAAGCCCCAAATCAGAGATCAGTTCTGCACCGAGGGACTGCATTACCACCGTCACACCAGAGGAGAAGACTCAAACAGGTGGCAGTGAAGTCCTGGCCCTTCATTTTGGTCCTCTTGCCCCCAGCCAGAAGGGAGGTCCCAGAGCTGTGAAGGGCCCAGAGCTGGGGTGGGGGTCTTGTAGCCTTGGTGTATGGCCTACCTGTTCTGGGAAGTGAGGGGAGCAGGGCTTCCTCCCCGTGGGCCTCTGAGCAGCTCAAAGTCATCTCCTCATCCTGCAAGGTCTCGGGAATGGGTTGAGAGGCAGCTGGCCACAGATACAGCCCTTCAGAGGACAAGGACAAGGACAAGGACAGGGTCATAGAGAGGGGAAGGATTCCCACAGGAGGGGGTCGGGGGTATAACAAGACATTTGTGGCTGAGAAGGCCAGCAGCTGCCTCTGGGGACTCCTCATCAACCACCCTGCCCTCGGCAGGTCCCCACCTAGCATGCTGATGAGAGGCACAGCACCCTCTGTCTCTATCTGCCTGGGAAAGATTTCTAGAAACAGTTTGGGCAGGGCCTCCCTGGATCACACGTTCCAGTGCCCTGCACCCAGAGCACACGAGGGAGACGCTTGTCTATCTGCCTTAACACCTGCTAACACCTGCTCACACCTGCTCCTCCATCCCAACACTCCCAGATCCTGCACTCGGTCCCTCCCAGACCACAGAAGGGCGCAGCACCGACCTAGAAACCACAAGCCGACACCTGCACCAGCCAGCAGCCCCAGCGCGCCCAGCACCGCACAGCCGCACCGTCGGGAACACCAATGCCCTGTCCAAGACACTGTGGGGAAGGGCAGAGCAGTGTCTGGGCGCCCTGCTCCTGCTGGCCTGCCTCACTTCATCCTGAGGTGCCACGAGGCTAGGCAGTCACTGAGCTGCAGCAGGAGTGGGAGCTTGTCCCATTGCACCTGCCCACCTCCCACCACCACACCACCCCTGAAGCCCCCAGAGCCCACTCAATCCCCAAAATGGGAAACAGAGAGCAAAATCAAGTCTGGGATAAATGCCCACCCCAAACAAAAGATGGCCTCTCACCATCAATCATTTGGGGCTGACTCAATGAAGATCTGGGGAAGAAGAGACCCTGGGAGGTGTAGGAAGATTAACCCTTCACTGCCCCCGCCCCGTCACTCCCCCATGGCCCAGTCTGGCCTACTGGGTGGTTGTTGGGTGTCAGGCCTCTGCCGTGAGTCTCCCGGCTCTGCTCTGAAGATCCCGGGGCCTGGGCCCTCCTCCGCGCACCCAGCCTCCATGGGGGCGTGGCCACCCAGAATCAGGCTCTGGGGAAACAGTTAACAGTCACTGGAGATCCCCACACCAAGGAGAGTCACCCTCTAACCTCAGCTGCACCCTCACTGCCCCTGGCAAGCCTTTTTTTTCCTTGGGGACTTCCTGTGTGTTCCTACAGACGCCCCTCCAGGCCCTCTGCTCTCCTAGAGCCCCGACCCTGCCCACCTTACTCACACAGCCAGGAAGTATCAGGGCAGAGACTTGATCCAGCCTGGGCTGTGCCAAAGCTTACGCTTGTCACCGCCCCAAAGAGCATGAAGGGCATCTGCCGACTCCCTCAGCGCCCCTCCTCAGGCCTCAGGATCCCACCCTGCTTTCCCTCCTGTCTCACAGGAAGAAGGACCCCTCCCCAGGGCACCAGCCATCCATTCACTCAGCGAACAGTATCTACCCCGGGAGAGCAGGCCATGATGGGGGACACTGTAAGGAGGTCGAGAACAAGCAACGTGGGCCTCCAGCACAACTGCCTGAAAGGATTTGCGTTTGACTCCTGAAGATGAGTCACGCAAACAAAGCCGTGCACGTGAGGTGACAGAAGAGAAGTTCAGGTACACTCCCGTGGGCAGTCAGTAGGAGGAGCACTTACTTTTCTTAGGAGTGCCCCAAAAAGGCCTCCTAAAGGAGGCAGCCTCTGGCACAGGCCCTCAGAGATGACTAGGGTTTTACCTGACATATGGGTGCTGGGTATTTCAGGAAAAGAGGAGAATCAAGTCAACTGCTATCAAAGCCAAAACCAGTCATTTGGCCACACAGGGGCCCCTCTAGAACGGAGCCCCTGGACCAGAGCCGCCTGCCAGAGGCGGCTCTTTCTGCCCGCCAAGAACCCCGGGGGGAGTGGGGAAGAAGGAGCAAGAGCAAGCCTTACCATGTGGGTGAGTGGTAAAGATGGAAAAGCCTCAAGTTCTGCTGGGAAGGGTCCTGGTCCTGTTCTTGGATCAGCGCTTATTAAATAGCTCAGCCAGCTTGGCTGGAGGGTGAGGTCTCCCTAGTTCACACAACAGCCCCTCCCTTTGTCCCCCTCCACACACACGCACATAGACACAAGCCAGAGAAACAATGAACTCTGCTCAGAAACCATGAATAGACCCCTTGTTGCAGGAAAGGGGGCCAAGGGCCGACCTGGGCTGGGCAGGCTCAGTCCCTCCCATCTGCTAACTGGAAGCTTAGAAACAGAAAAAGGTTAGAGGGAGGAGGGGAGGCCAGCTACTGTTGCTTAGCAACCAGGTGCCTTGTGCCAAAAAGTGTACCCCGTGCAAGCTAGCAAAATTCCCCCTTCCTGCTGACAGGGTTGTGCTGGAGAGGCTGATATTAGCATTTGCTGAGATGTTTCTGAGACCTCTGGATTACTACACCTTGCCTCTCTGGGGGCTGGCTTTCTCAGAGGTCTGGGTTGTCACCATGTTGGAATTGGGATGATGACAGACATCTTTGTCACCTGGGCTGCACCTGCCACCCCCAAGGCCAAGAAAATAGAGCCTCTCAGCCCAGCTGCACTAAGCGCCAGTTACTATAGAAGCCCTTAGTGCTAGGTTGCTTCAAAGCACAAGGTGGCTCAGCTGAGCCCAGGATGAGCTGAACACACCTGGGGGCCACGTCCTTCAGCCAAGGAGGCAGAACAGGTCCCAGCGAGGGGAAAGGCTGGTGCGGGCCCTCCTTCTCTAATTGCCTCTCACAGAGCCTCAGACAGGACAGTTAAGGATACGGGCTTTGGAGTCAGGCCTTCATCCAACCCCAGTTCTGCTACATCCCTTACTTAGCCACACCTGCAAAGACCGGAAATAGTGTCTGCCTCGTAGGGTTGATGCTGGAATTAAATGAGATATTGAATATGAAGTTCTTAGTCTTGGGGTGATCACTTCGTAAGGTGTGTAAATGTCTAATCACTATGTCGTACACCTGAAACTAACATAATGTTATACGTCAACTGTAATTAAAAATGAATTAATTTTTTAAGATACTGCAAGATATTTAAAAATAAAAATAAAAAAGAACCTGAAGAACCAAAGCAATCTTGAAAAAAAATAAAGCTGGAGTCCCTGACTTCGAACTATAATATATTACAAAACTACAGTAATCAAAGCAGCATTATATTGTCATAAAAACATACACTTAGATCAATTAAACAGAATAGAGAGCCCAGAAATAAATCCATGGCCAACTAATTTATGACAAAGGAGCCAAGAATATACAATGGGGAAAGGAAAGCCTACTTAATAAATGGTGTTGGAAAAACCGGACAGCTCTATGCAAAAGAATAAATTCGGACCCCTATTTTACACCACACACAAAAATCAACTCAAAGTGGATGAAAGACTTACATCTAAGATATGAAGCTAAAAAACTCCTAGAAGAAAACACAGGAGCTGAGCACCATCATCTCCATCTTGGCACCAAAAGGAAGGCACCAAAAGCAGAAACAAACAAATGCGGCTAAAAAGCAAAAATAAACAAAAAAATAAAAGCTTCTGCACAGCAAAGGAAACCATCAATGACATAAAAAAGCAATGTATGGAATGGGAGAAAATATCTGCAAATAATATATCTGATAAGGGGTCAATATACCAAATATATAAAGAACTCATACAGCTCAATAGCAGAAAGGACGAATAATCCAATTTAAAATTGACAGAGTGTCTAAACAGACGTTTTCCAAAGACGACGTGCAAACGGCCAACATGTACACGAGAAGGCGCTCAGCACTCTGAGTCATCAGAGAAACGCAAAGTGAAATCGCGTCGAGGTGCAGCCTCGCGTTTGCGAGAATGGCAGCCATCCCAGAGACAAGAGGCCAGTGTGGGCGAGAGCATTACGGGCCAAGAGAAACTGCGCCGCTGGTGGGAACGCAAAAGACAGCGTGGACGCCCCTCCAAGAATTAAGAACAGGACCACCATGTGACCTAGCAACCCCACTTTTAAACACATGCTTTAAAAAAAGCGAGAGCAGAACATTGAAGAGGTATCTGCACCCCCATGTTCACTGCAGTGTTGTGCACAGTAGCCAAGACATGGAAATACATGTGTCCATCAGTGGGTGACGCGATCGTGCAAATGCGGAATATCTGTATATTTTCAGACAGATCACTCCGTTGTCTTTATCCTCCACTCAAACAGAAGTACGTGCACATATATCTATATATGGGTATATACACGTACATCTACAGGTAGATAGACATCCATCTTCATAGACGTGTGTGTGTGTGTAATGTGTGTGTGTGTATGTGTTTGTGTGTATACATAGATAGATAGATAGATAGATAGATAGATAGATAGATAGATAGATACAGACATATGAGAAAGAAGGAAATCTTTCCATTTGTGACAATGTGCATGGACACTATGCTAAGTGACATTAGCAGGGAGAGAAGGACAAATACTGCATGGTATCACTTACACGTGGGATCTAAATAAAAAGTCAAACTCACAGAAACAGTGAAAAAGTTATTGCCAGGGGTTGAGGGGGGGGTGAAGAAAACAGGGAGAGTTTGGTAAAAGGGCATAAGCTTTCTATTACAAGATGAATAATGTCTGAGAATTTTATTCATCTTATAATTCATGTGAGTCATCACACGGTGACTACAGTTTATGACACGATAGTGTATAATGCATAATTGAAATTTACCAAGAACAGAACCTAAATATTCTCAACCTCCCCAAAAGATAAATTTGTGAGGTGAGGGGTGTGTCGATGAGAAGATGGGAAGGATCCTTTCACAATGTATACAGGTAACAAATCACGATGTGTACATTAAATATTTTACAATTTTATTCATCAATTATGCCTTAATAAAGCTGATTTTGTAAAGAATGTATTCTAGGTAAACTGGTGCTGTCCTCTTTGTGGCCATCCTTCTCTGCCTGGCTATCCGAGAAGTCTGTTCTCTCTTTCTGCTATTCCTTCTGTCCCAAATGAACTATTCTGGGTTTCCCTGGCCGTTTCCTGGATTGAACAAAATACTCACCTCTAGACTGAGGCAGCAGGAGCCGAGGGTGCAAAATTTAAGGAGGCATTCACTGGTAAGTGGAAGGTTGACTCGTGAATACCCTGAGTGATGCCTTCTTAAATTTTGTGCCCTTGCCTTCCCATCTGCCAGTGTTCTGTGTCAAACCAACTGAAGCATACACCCTGTGAATGGGGGTCCTAGGTCTGCATTTTTACCCTGGTGATTCAGATGGAGACCCCCCACCCCAGCTCCCTGCCTCCTCCCCACTGACAACTCCCTGACTCTCCAGAACCATATCTACAGAGGAACCTGCACTCAGGAGCCTTGAAATTCTTGCTTTCTTTCCTCCTTCAGTCACTACTTTGAAAACAAGGTCCTTTCGCGTGGCTGGGTAGCTCAGTTGGTTAGAGGGTCGTCCCAGTGTACCAAGGTTCCATATCCCGTCAGGTCACACACAAGGATCAACCAAGGAAAGCATAAGTATGTGGAGCAACAACTTGATGTTTATGTTTCTCTCTCTCTCTCTCTCCCTCCCTCCTTCTCCTATCAATAAATAAATTTTTTTTTTAAAAAAGGAAAACAAGGGCCTTTCCCAACTGCCCTTCAGAGGGTCCTGGCATCTTCACACAGATCACACTGCTATCTCTCCTCGGCCCAAATGGAAATACTCAAGCTCGATCACGGAAAATTCTCCGACTTACAAAGTTGGTTAAAAGAAACCATTGAATCTATCAACTCTCCTACGAGAGGAGAAAACTAAGGCTTTCTAAAAGGTGAGTGTGCCACAGGACATGGGAGGCCAGCCACGCCCAGGTCTCCTGGCATTTGGTCCAGGGTCTCCCCCGACTCCCACCACACTCACATGCCCCGCAAGTCCTGTGTTCACGAAACCAGCAGGCTCAAAGGGAAGAAACGTCACGTGTGGACCACAGACAACTCTGGAAGTGTCTGCAGAGGTCCATCCTCCTCATGAGCTTCCCTTCCTGTCTGCCAGGGGATGACAGCTTCCCCCCTGTGTGTGGATGTCACCTGTCTGTGATCTTCTCCTGCCTGCCCTGTGGATTTCAGACTTGCTCAGATAGTCCCTGCAATCCTTCTCTCTTCATCCCCCGGGTGTGGGGGTGGGGGAGTGGGGAAGGTTGGTGCTCCCAGTGGAGGTGATGAAAACAAGCATTCTGGACAACTCTGTGCACCCAGCCCCACCCCAGTCCCCTCTTTTGCTTCATCTCTGTCGCTGTGTTTCCCTCATTCTCATCTCGTCTCTACCTGTAGCACCGCCCACCTTATTTACAAATCCCCCGGCTCCCCTCCAACAACCTGCCCCCCCACCTCCCACTGCAAGTCCACATCATCCCTCTGGGGTTCTGTGGTGTGTGGTTCAAGCCACCAGACCAACTGCTGCATCTCACAGCCTAAGGAGGCCCAAGCACATACCTTCCCATCCAGGCCTCAGGAGAGTGGTTTCCTCAGTAAAGAAAGGAACTTGCTTGCAGCTTTAACCATTAGAAACTCTTCCCCAGTAAAACTGGTGTTCAAAAAACAGAAATGAATGATTCCTAAGTCTAATTATAAGAGAAGCTTTAACGAGTGAAAAGTGGAAAATGCTAGATCCAGTTAACTTATTTCAGACCATTACTGTGTATCAATGGGCACTTGAGAAACCTCGAGAGTCTGTTGCCATTTTGCTTGCTTTAAATGCAAAGAAACGAATAAAAGTGTATTTAGAAGAAAAATAAACGCTGTGTGGTCTCATATGGTAATCAGCTGCTTATCATTAGCATATTGCCTCTGTAGCACTCTCCTGCCTTGCTAGCTGACCCAAGTCTAGAATAGGAGACGCCTGCGCAAGTATGAAGGGCAGCCTCCTCAGAAGGCGCCCCAAGGGCCTGCAGGGGGCTCCCCCAGTCTTCTCCCCTCACTCCCACTTCTCCACGGCAAGACCCCACGGCAAGAAGTTTGACCTTTCCTTCGTAAACAGAAATCTTGTAGATTTTGGAGACATCGTGCCTGCTCCCAACTCCTCACCTCCTACCCAGTCATTCAAACTGGATCTCCCAAATCCCCCCCCTCAGCCCCACTGCCAGCACGCTAACCACCCCCCAGCACCTCACAGAAGCACTGCAGCAGCCACCTCTCTGCCCTGTTCTAATGAGTCTGCGCCCTCACTCCATGGAAGCAAGTCCAGATGCTCAACTATCAACATGGAAGGATAAAATGTGTGAAAATGGCCCTTTTTCTTCTCCACTCCGCTGCCACAGTGACATTTCCCAGAGAAATCTAAATATTTCAAAAACCTTCCGTGGCTCCCCGTAACTCCCATGATAAAAGCATTTTTTCATTTGCTCAAGTGTTTGCTGGTTCCTACCGAGTGCCAGGCACTGTTCCAGATTCTGGAATTCCATTAATGAACAAGTCAGGCAGAAACTCTGGCCTCAAGGAGCTTACCGTCTAGCTCCATCAAGCCAACAATTAGCTCTGGTGGGGGAAGACCGGGGTGTGACGGGAGCTCCTAACTTGTTCTCAGGGTGTCCCAAGCATGGCACGGAAGGTCTTTTCCAAGTTTACCAAACATACTCTTCTAGCCTCATCTTTTTCTGCCCCCTTTAACGCCCCTCCCATAAGCCTGTCACTAGCTGTTCCTAGAAATATCCTGGCATATCCTGGAAGAAACCACTGTATGTATTTTTTTGTTCATGCTCTTCCCTATCCCTGAAATGCTTTTCCCCTTTAACTATTGATTACTTGAGTCCATTGGTCAGCCAATATATATTTACTGAAAACGTGCTACGGGCCAGGCACTGTGCGAATGCTGAAGACACAGTGCTGAGCAAAAGCAGACACTATACCTGTCCTGAGGAGCCTCCCACTTAGTGGAGGAGACGCATATGAATCAAAGGACCACACAACACACACAGTTTTAGCTCTGAAAAGTGCCATGACAGAGAGGCACCCGGGGCTAGTGAAAGCATGGAACAGAAGACTCAGGGAAGACGACTCTCCTGGGATCGGGAGGGGCAGAGCTCTCCAGGCAGAGGAACCTCCAAGGGATGGGATAAACCAGAGCAGGAGATCTAAGAGGAGATGCTGTGAGCAGAGGCTGGAGCCATGGGTGGGCCAGATTAGGCAGAGCCTTTAGAACCAAGGTAAAGGTCAGTCCCCATCCCCAGGGCGATGATAACCATCTCAAAAAGCAGCCCAGGGACACACTCAGCTTGCCACCATCCTTAAAGACCCCAGTTCAATGTCTCACCTCCCCCACCATCCCTGACAGCCCCTCACATGGGACACAGTAAGGGCTAAGCAGTGGTGACCTGTCCTCTTCACCTTTGCACCTTTGGCTGCACAGGACTTGCCATGTGATTAAGTGCTCAGTGAAGCTTGCTCAGTCAATCAACGTGAGCCGCTGCCAGGTCTGTTTCCTCCCCTCCACCGTCCTGCCCAGCCAGAGTCCCACCCACTGCCCCACTTCAGAGGCCCACCACCCCTTGCCTTCTAAACCGCCCTCCCCCACCCCCCCCGCCTCCCTTCTTTCACCCACAATCCACCATCCGTGTGGCTACCAGGGCTGCTTCCCAAGCAAAGGTCAGAGCGAGCCACTCTGCTCCTTATATAAACTTTCACTGACTCCCACTGCCCACAGGGTCCAATCCAAACTCTTTAAGCTAATTATTCAATGCACTTCATGAGCCAATCTCAAACCAATCTTTTTGGCCTCATGTTTCATTGTATTCTTTTCTTCCCTGTGCCCTACAGGCCAATGACAATCAAAGTCCTAGACTATCCCTCAAGTGGCCCACCCCTCCCTCCTCCCCCTTCCCCGGTGCCTTTGCTTAGCTGTGCTCTCAGCCTGGGATGACCTTCCTTCACATTTTCCTAATTACGAAACTACTGGTGTCTCAAGAGACAGCTCAACTACCAAGCCATCACAAAACTTCTCCTTCAATGCCATGAATCCAGAAATAGTGGCTTATTTTTGTATAGAGTTATTCCTAGCACCTTGCCCAGTGGTCAGCACATCATAATACTAAAAAAAATAAAAATTAAAAAAAAAAAACGAGCCCCACTCTGAGCACTGCACTCTCCCCACATCGGCCATAGCGAGTGGGAGGGGTGAGAACAGCCCCCCCACCATCCCACCCAGCATGCGTTCCCAGCAGGAGAGGGAAACAAGGCCTCCCTCGTTCAGCTAGTCAGACGAAAAACGACCCTAGTTGTATTCTAGGAAATGATTTCTAAGCCTACAAAGAACCACCCATTGTTTATAAACGATCTCTCACGCTCAGAGATTAAATATGAAGTTTATAATTTATATGCTACAAATACAAGTGACCTCCCCCAAACTGCTCACTTTGTTAAACCAGTTTTTTTCCGGGTTACAGCGCCATTTGCTTGGGGAGTCACTCAAATTTATGTCTAAAGGCATAAACTTACGAAATGCTCGACTGCATGTGGGCTGTGAGAAGAGGTCCCCGCGTGGGTAGGCAGCGATGCCATATTCGCCACAAGGCGCGTTTTTCATCCACTTACATTGAGATGCAAGGGAGCAGCAAAAATATCCACCGTGTGGATGATTACAAATAACTTCCTAAACAGCTGCTGTCGGTCACCAATAGCTAACACTTTAAATCAATGTTGAGCGACGCACGTGACAGTCTGTGGGACTCAGAGGCAGCGGGTCACTCTCTCCCTGTGCAGCCTTCTCTGACACCCACTTTTCATGCACTTGTGTTTTCTTCCTTTGCCAAGGCTGGTTTCCACCAGCCACCCAAAGCCCACCGACGCCTGCTGGCATACAGTGCCGGGCGGGGCACTGTGCCACGTTCTCTGCTGTCTTGGAACTCGGTCCAGCGGAGACACACGCAGAAACAGACGGGAAAAGCACCCCAGCAGTGCGTTATGTGGTAAACACAACATGGACAGAATTTTCTGCTTTCTCAGCAGCTTGTGTGGAGACAGCTCCTTTGAAGTCTTTTCTGTCTTCACAACCATGCTGGGAGGTGAGCAAGGCAGGGATCCTTATTTATCGATTAGTCACTTTTCTTCATTATTGACCACACTGAGAGCAGAGGGGCAAAATGGTGGCCCAAGGGACAGGGGCAAAAAGAAAAGCGGGGCTTTCTGCCGTGAAGTCCCAAGATCTCTCCCCCTCTCCAGGACTGCACGCACAGACCAGCAAGAGACGTGCGAAGTCAGTGCCACTCAGAGCGGGAGGCGGGCCTAGGCCCGGAGTTCAGACGGGGGAGGCAGACAGAGGTTGGAGGAACCACGCCAGCTTGGATGGGTAGGTGGAGGCCAGATCTAGTGTCAGGCCATGAGGGCTGTAGTAAAGGTTTTCAGAAACTTTTTAAATGGTGGGAGAGGTCTGGCTTAATATGTGGCAAGATGAGGAAGGCGGGAGATGAAAGTGCAGGGCATTCCTTTTATTCTGGTTCCCATCCCGTTTTAAACGACACATCCCGGGTAGAAAACCCCAAACGCAACTTCATTTCCCTCGGTTTCGCTGCCAGAACAGGAGCCAAATCCCCAGGGCCTGGGGCTCCATCAGGGATGTCCAGAACCCACACTGTGCTCTGCCGGTCTCCTCTCCTCTCTGTTCTGCAGGTCTGTGGACCGGTTACAAAGCAGCTGTCACAATAACTTGGCTAATTAACTCGGAGCCCACTGAATACTTTATTGACCTGAAGCTCACTCCAGTGAGCAGGCCTACCCGGAAAGTGACAATGTTCACAGCTGTTAATTAACAGATTAAATACAGTAGACAAAGACAGGAAGGGGCAATAGGAAAGATGCGTGACTATAAAAAGTGTCTAAGGCACAGCTGCTAGTGTATGACCTGTAGGAGACTTATCTGATGGGACAGGTGGAACTATGTACCTCCCCAATTTATATGTTACAGCCCTAACTCCAGTACCTCAGAATGGGACCTTATTTGGAGGGTCATTACAGAAGTAATCCAGTAAAAAGCAGCTCATTAGGATGGGCCCTAATTCAAGACAACTGGTGTCCTTTAACAGGGGGAACTTGGACAGAGAAACTCACACAGAGGGAAGATGACACAGACACAGAGAGGAGACGGCCCTCCATAAGCCAAGGAGAAAGGCCTGGGACAGGCTCTGCCCTCACAGCCCTCAGGAGGCACTGGCCCTGCCAACACCTTGATTTTGGATTTCTAGCCTCCAGCCTGTGAGACAACATTTGTTCAAGCCACCCAGTTTCCAGGGCTTTGCTTTGGGAGCCCTGGCCAACCAATACATCTGGAGACATATGAGAGGCAGAAAGACCCCAGAATCAAGCAAACCTGGGTAGGGGCTCTGACCTTGTAGTACCCACTGTGTGTCCTCGGGCAAAGCACTTAACCTCTCTGTGCCTTGACTCCTCATCTGTAAAAGAGGCACAGTACCCTCCTCCAAGGGCTGTTCTCAGGATTAAATGTAAAAACATAACAGCTTTGGCTTCTTCAGATCCAGGGTGCATATGGCCCCTCAGCAACTAGGCACAGTCACCAATGTGAGTTCTGACTGCCGACCGCCGAATGCTGACGATAAGGAGTCATTCTGTAAAACAACTACAAAGTGGTATTCGCCTGACCCCACCACACCTTCCATGGGATTCTGCGAACATTATGAGGGATGCTTCCCTTCTCAGTTCTGCCCTTGAATTTCTCACACACGAGCTTGTTCCCTCTCTCACTGAAGACTTCAGCTTTATGCTCAGAAGTCCCTCTTGTTTCTCCTGCCAGATTCCGGCCGGGCAAGGAAAAGTCATTCAGCAGCCCCAGGCCTGCCTCTCTCCACTTCACTCTCATGCTCCATCCTGGAGACAGGCACGGGGATGCTGAGAAAATATCACCCCTTTGTCTTTTCTGGTGTCTGGTTAAAAAAAAAATTGCTTGTTACTTAAACTCCCACCTGTGCCCCCAAATAATCATCATCACAGCGAAATCAAATGGAAAGCCACTTCCAATAATAAAAATAAGGTCCTATACTGACCTGTTTGTCCAGAACTACCTAAAAATTGGCTGTTTTGGTTAGCTGTCCATTCTCTTCAAAGGCTACCCTATCAAAGCTGAAGACTGGCTGTCAGAGTCAGCGCGGAGGTCAAACACGCCGCACTCCCAGAGCGGCGGGCCGGCCGGCCTGTACTGGTGCAGAAGCCTTGCGGAAGCTGGCCGTTTCAGGGACACCAGCAGGGCTTCAGTCAGCGCTAAACAGTCCTGACAACAAGAACTGAAGGTACTTTGTGCCTCCACGTGGTATGAATTCTCAACAAACGGGCTTTTATAGACCTACATACACACAAATATCCACACACACCCGAGGAAGGCAGCTCTCCTGGGACCCCAAATCAAGGCCTTCCCATGTTAGAGGTCTCATGGGTTTCTTGCAAGGACGCTCCAGCTTAAACCACAAAGGTGCCCCCTTTTCTTTATTTGGGCCACATTGCCACACATTGTGTGGGGCTGACCTCAAATCAGCCCATTACTGATCAAGCTTACTCTGTCCAGCTCCATGTAAAGAAAAGCACCATCAGGCATCACCCCTGCCCCCAGAGCTTAGTTGGAGAGCTGCCTACACAGGCAGACTCTAAACTCTGTGCACTGAGTGTGAAGTGCTGAGCACGCGAGTTAACGCGTCTCTGAGGCAGGCCCGGTGCTGTGTTTTCTGTAGATTATCTATTTCATCTTCTTAGCAGCTCCAGGAGGTTAGTCACATCATCCCCATCTTACAAATGGAGACTCTGAGAGGGAAAGATAACTTGTCCGAGGTCACAGAGCTGGGTAAATGCAGGCCTGCGCACGCAACCCAAGTCACTGTGATTCCACAGCCCAGGCGGGCACTTCGGCCTCCAAGCCTGCGTCTTCCCCCTTCCGCCCACCCAAGTCCAGCTAGACTACACTGTGCAGGGCCATCCAACCTTCGGCGTCTCTGGGCCACACTGGAAGAAGAGCTGTCTTGGGACACACACTAAATACACTGCAACATGTAATCACAAAAAGCCTCATAATGTTTTAATTTACGATTTTGTGTTGGGCTGCACGCGGCCCGTGGGCAGCAGGTTGGACACCCCTGTAAGGATCAGAATTAAAGCCCTTCCATTCGTTCTTCCCTTCTCTTTTCGTCTCCGTGTATTCACTCCCACCGCCTGCTACTCTTTCCCACAGTAAGACAAAACAAAAACAGAGAACTGAGACCAGAGGCTTCTTAGCAGCCCCTTTCTTCCCAGGTGAAACCTACTTCAGTGCACATCAAAAAAGGTGTTTACTACCTTTGCTTCATGAAAGAATACTACTTCTTTCTTAATGAGATGTGACCTGTCTTTATAAAAGAGTTGTCGTATAGGTCTGCTTCTCCTCGGACTGACCTTTCCTTTTTCACTGCTCTGCGGGCGGTAAGTCATAAACGACAAAGAAAAACCATGCAGTCAGGATTCTACCGAGTTCTCAGGGACCCCAAGGGAAATTGTCACAGGTTGATAAAGTAAACGTTAATCTATCTGGCATTTGGGGTAAAGAGGAACAGAAAAATCATTGGAAATACTGCCACATGCATGTACTGCGGCACCACCCAGCCAGGTGGAAGAAGCTGACACAGAGAGAGGTGACTTCAGCTCTCCGTAAGTCTGCGAGCATTTCCGCTCGGCTAAAAAAACAGAATGTCCGGTACGCTTTTCAACTGCCTTGATAATAACTGCTTTTCAGAAAGTCAAAGCAGCAAAGAGAGGAACTTGTTATCCAAAACATCAGTAGACAACACGATAGGCCAAGGAGAAACGGTCGGGCCCAAGCACAGGCCCTGGCTTTGAAAAAGCATATTTTAAAGAGCACAGAAAAATGCCGGAAATTATCTCACAGCCACAGACTTTAAAAGAAAGACATCAGGGAACACAGCTTAGGTTGCTACCTGGATCTGTGTCTCCCAGGCTACAGCTCCTTTTTGCCCAAATAAATGCCTTTTAAAGAAGACACTGTTCTGTGAATGGAAGTGAAAGTGGAGGGGCCGTTCGAAACTGAAAGTCTGAGCATACAATAAAATTCGGTGACACAATAAAAAACAGGAGCAGGACTGCAAATGGAAACCAGCAATGAGTGCCATCAAACAACAAAAACGAAGGTCTTTCATAAGCAAAAACATAAGAATGGCCTGGACATGAAAAAAACAGTGTCAGGAAGAACAAAGTCCAGAACATGCTGACATTTACAAAAAAGATTTCAGGGGATTTGGGGGGCAGGCCAGTGAAAGAAAAGAAGTGCAGAAAGCCACGCTGCACTTGGACTTGACAATGTGATGTTAAAAAAGTGAGAGAGAAAGTCGAACTCACACTATTTTGCTTCCACATTCTGTACCAGGGAGAATTATCTTCAACCTAAAAAGGAGTGAACAAACAGGGCTGAGAGGAAAATGAAGCCTAAGGCAGGTGAAGAGGTAGAAAAAGAAAACCTGGGTTTGAAAAGAGTTCACAATTCTAGACAAAGATGAATAAAATCCCCAGAACTTAAAAGAAACGAGACGCAAGCACAAACCGTGTTACATAGCCCTTGAGATGAGCAAGCACCCCAGTTTTCAAAAAGGGTTTGTAAAAGATCTACTGCTACTTCAGACCGGTACAATTGAAGTTAGTTTTGCTAGAACAGATTACTAAATAAATGCTTGGTGATCCAGAAGCCCTAACTTTTTTAGGCTTAAGTAACAATAATGTAGATACAGATACTGCAAACTATTAAAACTATGGATTTAGGAACAGAGCTTAGTACTGAAATTAAATGGAATCTATAACAAAGTTAATCTGACATATTTAATGTTATGCATAATTTTTATCATACTGCATGGTAATCAAGCATAAATAGAGCCCTTCATGCAAATGAAAACAACTAATATTCTTTTAAAGCAGCATTTCAAAAGTCAGAATATGGGAGACAGAAGCCAGCAGGGGCTGCTCCACTCCAACCTCTCCACCCAGACAGTCCTTAGGGAGGGGGCTGCCCCGCCATAAACCAAGCCAGTCCAGACTCCAGCCAACAGCCAGTATTAGTCCAATAATAGAGGCAGGGTACCATGTTTACCGGGACTTTCCGTGAAAGGAACCCAGGGGAATCTGGTTCTCAGAGGGCAGAGATATCTGCTGTACCGAAACAATCAACAAAAGGAAAGTCTCGCCGTGACTGGTATGGCTCAGTGGGTGGCGCGTCGTACCACAAAGGAAAAGGTCACTGGTTCGATTCCTGGTCAGGGCACAGGCCTGGGTTGCAGGTTCAGTCCCTGTGCAGGAAGCAACCAGTCAATGTTTCTCACACATTGGTGTTGCTCTCCCTTTCTCCCTCCCTTCCCTTCCCCTCTCTAAAAATAAACAAAATCTTAAAAATAAAAAGGAAAGTCCTTTCTGGGCACCCTCTGAACACCCAGAAACTATGGGACTGGTTAGTTGAAGCAAATGGCAGGGGCTGAGGGGGACAAGGTGGCATTTTGGGTGCTGGCGCTGAACTCCCAGGGCCCAGGGAGTGGGGGCAGAACGGTTACAGGGTGGGCCTGGCTGGAGAACTGAATTTGAGGAAATGGAGGGAGGGAGGCCAGCAGCAAGAGGACTCTTGCTGGCCAAGGAGAGGAGGAATGACAAGAGCTGAAAGAAGAATGAAAAAAGAGAGAGCTTCAAAACAAAACTGACTTTTCAGTGTCTCAGAATGAGCCGAGATTGAAACGACCTGCTGTCTCGAATTGGCTTCCACATTCCCGTGTGTCTGCAGTGGCGGGCGCGGGGGGAGGCGCAGTCGAAACAGATTGGCTGTAACTGCCCGCCACGTGTGATGAGTGCCTAGGGGTTCACCATCCTAATTTCTCTACTTCTATGTTTCCATTGTTTAAAGTTTTCTTTCGAAGCTACTAAAGGTTTCCCATTGGACTCAGAATTAAAAAAGAAAAAAAAAAAAGGAAAACTTTTAGTAGCTTCAAAAAAAAAACAAACCTTAAAAAAATGGAAACATGAAAGTAGAGAATAGTATGATACACGCCTAGTTAGGGCTGTCCAACCTTTTGGCGTCTCTGGGCCACACTGGAAGAAGAGCTGTCTTGGGCCACCCATTAAATACACAAACACTAATGAAAACTGATGAGCAAAAAGGTTTTCAGAAAATTTAAGATTTTGTGTCGGGCCACATTCACAGCCATCCTGGGCCGCACCCGTGGGCTGCAGGTCGGACGCCTCTGCTACACTCGTCATCGGCCTCCACCCGTGTGACGGCCCCACACAGCCCTGCCCTCCTCTCCCATTATTTCTCTGTGCTCCTCTCTCCTACTCTCCGTTGTCCTTGACTCACCCCCGCGGGGCGTTGAAAGGCTGGCATCTTGGCTCAGAGTTGTCAGTGCCCAGATACCACATGGGCTTCATCACCTTCTCAAGGTGCACTCTAACCATCCTATTCAGAATGGCAGCTCACTCCTCTCTCCCCATTTCTGGAACTCCAGTAGAGTTCACACTAACCACTCTATGTTTGTTTTTTTTCCATAGCACTTAAAATCTTCAGGCACAGTACCTAATTTACTTAGTTTAGTACTGCCTTTGTCACTAGAATTTAATCACAGTAGGGAAAGGGAATCTTTGTCTAGGTGTAGGGGGTTGGTTGTTCAGGGCCCAGCGGCATGCCTGGCACCCGGTAAATGTAAGCGGAATGAATGTAGGAAGCTGTACAACCACTAGAAGCCCGCCCTGGCTGGTGTGGCTAAGACGGTTGGAGCGTCATCCGGTAACCAAAAGGTTGTGGGTTCAATTCCCGGTCAGAACACGTACCTAGGTTGTATGGGTTGATCCCTGGTCCAGGCGGGCCAGTGTGACCCTGGGTCCAGATGCATACAATCCCCAGTCTGGGTGCTAATCCCTGGCCAGGCTGTGTACCGGAGGCAACCAAATGATGCTTTTCTCTAGCAGCAATGTTTCTCTCCCACCCTCCCCCTCTCTATAGAAGCAATGAAAGAAAATGTCCTGGGCCAGGATTAAAAAAAACCACCAGGAAAACTACTTATAAGGCTGAGACAAGGGAGGCAGCAGGTGTCCCCGACCTTGATAACAGTGTCTTCTTCAATAGCTGGAGAAGCTAAGACCCACCCACTCCCACCCCCTGCACAGGAAACCTCAGGCCCTGATTTCTGAGTGAAGACCTCACACAGCTTGTGAAAACTGTTGCCCCCTCCCCGATCTAAGGAGAGGGTTAATAACTTGGTTTCGAAACATAAGGTTATATCATGTGACATCACAAAATTCTTAACCAATCTCCTCATGACAAAGAAAGAAAGCCCTGTCAGAACCATATAATTGAAAAACTTCTCAAAATTGGAGTTTTGGAGCTTTCGGGAAATTTCAAGCTTCAACAAAATGTGTATTTTTAGAAGGAAATTATCACACAACAAATGTTCAAAATCAGGTCTGTGACTAGGAAGAATGTGGGCATCACAACCCAGTTTGAAAAGACCACTTCTTGCCCAGACTTTTGCTTGTGAGGCAACTCCCAGCAGCCTTAGCCCTCCCTCCACTAGGAAGTTACTCCCACACTTCATCTAGCCAGGACGCAAACTGGCCGTGGGGCTTGGACACACCACTCTGGGCCAGTTTTCTTATGACAAAAACACCATAGGTGTGTGCATGTGTATGCATATGCACACCACTCAGAACTTGCAGAAGACAGACACAATCTTGGGAAATCAAATAAGCAATAGAATAAAAGCCCACAAAAAGCTGGGAATCATTGCCTTAAGCGACAGCTTAGGTATTTACTAGCATAGTAAGAAGCACCTCCTTTAACAATGTTATTAGTCAAGGAAAGTGCCATTTGACCTTTCACTAGTGATTGCTCGGCCACATGCTGTAGCTTACAGAACAGACGTTCTTCACAGTCTGGGTGACCTTCCTGGGCTGACCAAGGCCAGAATAGAAGCCCAGAGTAAAATGGACACACCCCTGGCTTCCATTTCCACAGACCAGGCATAGATGCCTGCAGATGCTCCCAGGCCTGAGGAAAGAGTGCCATCTGGAGGCTCTCCGTTTTAAAGAGCAACCCCTGTGCCAAGTGACCGTGAACATGTCAGCAACAATTCAGGACTCACACAGGAATGGCAGGAGCCAAGATCAAGTCACCTTATGGATTTAAGTTGTGGTCTTGCCTGTTAACCAAAACTTCCCATTTTACTAAAATCTTGGGGAACCTTTCTCGAATTTCATTTCTCAGCCGTTTGTATACTTCTGATTGTTACTTGGAAAGAAGTTTCTCCCCGCTGGCCCACAGATTCACTAAATGAGTCAGCCTCTTAAAGATCCTTTCCTCCCATAATCTACATGCTCTTCCTGAAGAAATAAGGTTCCACTCCCATGTCAACTCAAGGTCCCGATAAGAGCTGCCAGACCCGACTTCCACACGTTCAATCAGACAGTTCATCCCTAACCAGAATGAGCATCCACGTAACCATCAACTGCCTTGGCCAGAGTAGGGGATGGCGCGTGCCCGTCTGCATGCCATGGGACTCACACTGTTCATTAGAAGAGGTAGTCCTGAGGGACAGTCTACCAGACTCAGAAGGACCCTAATGCAGTTTTCTGTGCTACCGGGGAAAGGGCAGGGGTGAGGAATCAATTATAAGAAATCCCACCCTCAAACTGCGTGTACCTGTCAAGCAACGGGAATAGCTTCCATGAACAAAAGAAATCTGCCATTCTGTTTAATAGTTCTATGATGCATTTATTTCAGTCTGTCCTTAGTTCCCCATTCTCTCAATTGCTGAGAAAAAAGTACTACCTGAAATTGTGTGAATTTTCAAAAACAGGTATTTTCTTTACCTGTGAAAATGGCCCATTCCTCTCTTAAGAAAGACATCTTTCTTGTCCTCAAAAAACTAAAGTTGCTTCAGGCAACTCTTTTTGCTGTGCGTTCTCATAGTAGGACACGCTGAATACACACAAACAGCTTCACACTGACCACAGCTGAGTTCCGTTAAAAAAAAAACAGTCTTCCTCCTTCTTATTCGTTCTTCAATGATTCCTAAATAGATAAAAGAAAAACTAGGCAACCAGAATGACTGGGGGCTGAGCCATGGCCAACAATGAAAGGGTGAAGGCAGAAGACTCCCAAGGGAAAATAATTCGTTCTGTGTGTGCCAGGGGTCAGGGCTTGAGGCCTAAGGAAGCATACCCACTGTACTGAAAACTTCCTCCAGGGGGCATCTTCTTCAAAAGCGCATAAGGATCGCACCCTTGACCTCTTTCACAAGAGGTCGTTATTTCAGTAGGAAGAGATACAATCCAGAGCTCTAAGAGATCCAGGATAACCTTAACATGGTACATACCTCCAATGGCTGCAAAGAGTTTTAACACAGTAAGTTGAGCTGATGGATTACCTATGTCCACCAAGTAAAGAATTAGGCTACAGAGCCCAGAGTCAGTGCCTCATGGCACATACATGCCAGAGGAATGTTGGCAATTTAAAACCTTTGCCACTGGATAAGGTACAGAAACAGTGGAGCTAGAGAAAGCCAAAAACAAAAAACCCACAATGTAGCAGTTAAGAGGAGAGAGATCTGGGCTGTGGAGGCTCCCCCTGAAGAAAAGCCCCACACCAGACTCCCTAGACCAGGACTCCAAGGCCAAGAAGTTCCCATAACTCTGGCTATGAGAACCAGCTCCTGGAGTCCCAGGTGTTTCCCTTAAAGCACACGGCACAGACTTATTTGCTCACGGACTCACTTGTTCTAAGCTCCGGCACTGGGGCAGCAGCATGAACAGCGTCAGGGACACACGGGGGTAAGGAAGAGGGGAACTGAACCGACTGGGTTTAGGGCGAGGGCTGCAGGGGCAGGAGTCAGGGCAGCTCACTCCAGGAACACAAGTACTGGCAGATGCCACTGTTCCTTTGTTGACCCCTCCCCCAAACCAACTGGCAGGTGCAGGTAGGCACCAAATCTGAGTCTCACCCTGGCTGGGGTGGCTCAGTCGACGAGCACCAGCCTGCAAACCGAAAAAGGCCGCCAGTTTGATTTCCAGTCAGGGCAATGCCTGGGTTGTGGCCAGGTCCCCAGTTGACGATGTTTCTCCCGTACATCAGGGTTTCACACTCTCTGCCTCCCTTCCCCTCTCTCTGAAAATAAATAAATAAAATCTTTTTTCCATAACCTGGCTAACACTATTCATTCTACTCTGGTGATTCCCTGAGACCCACCAAGTCGAGCACCTGACCCAAACTTTTTCCAGCAAAGTTTCCACACAAAAGGCTTGTCTCTGGTCATGATACAGAATTTCTTAAAATCTCTCAAAGGTGCACAAGCCCCAGACAAGCAGTGTGTGACCTCAACAGGCTCTGTAACTCTGGCTAGGTGGCCACAAGATCAGCAATAGTGGCACCTAGCCTAGAATTTCACCTTAGCCTCTCCCAGGCACCTCCAAGCCCAACAGAGGTGACAACCATCTGCAGACCATGTGATAGCTAGCTCCTACCAGGTGGCTCTCGGCCAGGCGCAGGCAGCAGCTCACCTGGGCCCGCACCATGGCTGATCCCAAGAGGCCCAGAATCAACACACCCTGTGACCATCTTAAGACTACACCAGAACACCACCCAACCAACCCTGGAATATGAAACATGCAAATGGCAAACTCAGCAAGCACCAGCACCCAGCTGAAGGAGGTCCTCACCCCCTGAGGGTCCACCCCTGCACAACTTGTCTGTTATAGTCACCATATCCCTCAGAGCCAGTCAGCCCGAGGGTCAACCCCTCCCACTGATATGTCAACAGCAATCAAGGCTCAATACAACAGAAGGTCACATGCAGCCTACATAGGGACACTTCTGGAGCACCCCGCTCAGGTGACAAGAAAGACTATGCCACTCTTGGGGCCCCACACAGGACACCAACCAAATAAGGCAAGTCTACCAAGCCCAGGAGATATAGCAGATCTACCTATACATAGAAACAAACACAGAGAGTTGGCCAAAATGAGGGAACAAAGAAACATGTCACCAAATGGAAGAACAGGACAAAAACTTGAGAGCTAGATGACATGGAGACAAGAAACCCACCAGACATGAAATTCAAAACACTGGTTATAAAGGTGTTGAACAAACTTAGAATAGATGAACTCAGGGAAAACCTTAACAAAGACATGGGAAACATTAAAGTGAAAATAGAAACCATAAAAAATACCAGTCAGAAATGAACACAATAACTGAAATGAAGAATACATTAGAATCAATAGATTAGATGAAGCAGAGGACTGAATCAGTGATTTGGAAGACAAAGTAGCAAAAAATACCCAATCAAAAAAGCAAAAAGGAAAAAGAATTTTGAAAATGAAGATAGTTTAAGCAACCTCTGGATTGGGACCACATGAGCATACCAACATGCGCAGAATAAAAAAGGGATTGAAAACCTACTTGAAGAAATAAAGATGGTAAACTTCCCTAACTTCGAAATAGAAATAGACACATAAGTCTATGAAGCACAGAAAGTCCCCAAAAACATGAACCCAAAGAGTCCCACACCAAGACACATCATAGTTAAAATGCCAAAGGTTAACGACTGAGAGAGGATCTTAAAAGCAGCAAGAGAAAAGCAGCTAGTTACCTACAACAAAGTTCCAATAAAACAGTCAGCTGATTTCGCATGAGAAACTCTGCAGCTGACCAGAAGGAACTGGCACAAAATATTGAAGGTGATGTCCAGCCCAGACTATTCTACCCAACAAGGCTGTTATTTAGGATCAAAGAGATAAAGAGCTTCTCACACAAGAAAAAGCTGTGGGAGTTCATCACCACCAAAGCAGTACTATAAGAAATGTTAACGGAACTTCCTTAACAAAGGGGAAAAAGAACATAAATATAAACAATAAAACGATGATAATGACATATCTATCAATAACCACTTTAAATGTAAATGAAATATATGCTTCAATTCAAAGACCCAGGGTACCTGAAAGTATGACAAAAGAAGACCCATACCTATATTGTCTAAAAGACACATGTCAGATCAAAAGAGACACACAAACTAAAAGTGAAAGGATGAAAGCATGCAAACGGAAACAACGTAACAAAATGGAAGTAGCGATATTTATACCTGACAAAATAAACTTTAAAACAAAGGCTATAATAAGAGGGAAAAAGACATTTCATAATGATAAAAGGAGCAATCAAATCAGAAGATGCAGCCGTTGTAAACACTTAGGCATCCAACGCAGAAGCACCTAAATACGTAAAGAAAATCTTTGTGGACACTAAGGCAGAGTTTGACAGCAAGACAGTCACAGTGCAGGGTGTTAACACCCATTGGCAGCACTGGATGGAGCTTCCAGACAGAGTATCAACAAGGAAACAGCAGCCTCAAATGCACACTAGATCAGATGGATTTAATCAGTATTTTCAGAGAATTTTACCCGAAAGCAGGAGAATATACACTCTTATCAAGTGCACACAGGACATTCTCTGGGACAGACCACAAGTTAGAACACAAAAAAAGTCTTAATAAATTCAAAAGTCTGAAATCATATCAAATATCTTCTGTAGCAACAATGGTATGGAGATCAAAGAAGAAATCAAAGGAAACCTTGAGACAAATGAAAATGATGAAAACGAAACCACAACCCCAAACCAATGGGGCACAGTAAGAGCAGTCCTAAGAGGGAAATTCACAGCAATACAGGCCTGCCCCAAAAAGCAAGAAAAGTCTCAAACAAACAACCTAAACTCACACCAAAAAAACACTAGCAAAGGAACAACAAACAAACCTCTAAGTGAGTAGAAGGAAGGAAATAATAAAGATCCAAGTGAAAATAAATGAAAGTGTCTAAAAAATACAAAAGATTAATGAAAGCAAGAGCTGCTTCTTTGAAAAGATAAACAAAACTGATAAATATTTAAGTAGACTCATCAAGAAAAAAAAGAGGACTCAAATAAATAAAATCAGAACTGAAAGGGAAGTAACAACTTACACACAGAAATACAAAGGCTTATTAGAAAATACTACAAATAATTATATGCCAACAAACTAAAAATCTGGAACAAATAAATTCCTATAAACATACACTCTTCTAAGACTGAATCAAGAAGAAACAGAAAATCTAAACAGACCAATTACTACTAACAAAATCAAAGCAAGTAATCAAAATACTCTCAAAAATAAAAGTCCTGGACCAGATAGCTTCACAGGTAAATTTTACCAAACATTCAAAAAGAATTAACACTCATCCTTCTCAAACTATTCCAAAAAATTCAAGAAGAGGGAAGGCTCCAAAGCTTGTTTTATAAAGCTAATGTTACCCTGATTCCAAATTCAGACAAAGACATTACAAAAAATGAAAATTATATGCCAATATCCCCAATAAACATAGGTACAAAAATCCTCAAAAATTATTAGCAAACTGAATTCAGCAACACATTAAAAAGATTACACACCATGACCAAGTGGGATTTATTCCTGGAATCAAGGTCAGTTCAATATCTGCAAATCCAACACAAACAAAAGAAGAATAAAAACGTATGATCATATCAATAGTTGCAGAAAAGCTTTTGACAAAATCCAGCATCCATTTAATACAAAAATCTCAACAGAAAGGGAATAGAGAAAACACGTCTCAACATGAAAAAGGCCACATATAACCAACCCACAGATAACTTCATACTCAACAGGGATAAGCCAGAAGTGTTTTCCTTAAGATCAGGAACAAGACAAGGATGTCCATTTTCACCACTTCGATTCAACATAGTATTGGAAGTCCCAAACACAGCAATCAGACAAGAAAGAGAAACTAAAAGGCATTCAAATTGGAAAGGAAGAAGTAACACTGTGATAATTTGCAAATAACATATTTTGTATAGAGAACACAAAAGACCCCACCAAAAAGAATTAGAACTGAGAAATGAATTCAGTAAAGAAGCAGGATACAAAATTAATATTCAGAAATTGATTGCATTTTATACACCAGTAGTACTATCACAAAGAGAAAATAAAACAATTCCATTTACAACTGCACCAAAGTAATAATAATAAAATGTCTAGGAATAAATTTAACCAAGGTGGTAAAAGACCTGTACTTGGGAAACTGCAAGATATTACAGAAGGAAAGTGAAGAATATACAAATAAATAAAAAGGCATACTATGCTCATGGAAAAATTAACACCATTAAAATGTTCATACTACCCAAGGATACACTAACTGAAATAAAAGAACATTTTGCAGGAAAACAGTAGAGTGGATGAAGCCAAGAATGAAATCAATGATTTGGAACATAAGGGAGCAAAACACAACCATGCAGAACAAGAATAAAAGAGAATCCAAAAAAAATGAGGATAGTATAAACACCCTCTGGGACAAATTCAAATGGTCCAACATTGGCATCATAGGGGTGCCGGAAGGAGAAGAGAAAGAGCAAGAAATTGGAACTCTAGCTGAAAAAACAGTGAAAGAAAACTTCCCTAATTTGGTGAAGGAAACAGACATGCAAGTCCAGGAAGCACAGGGAGTCCCAATCATGATGGGTGCAAAGAGAGTCCAAGATGCACCATAATTAACAGGACAAAGTTTAAAGATAAAGAAAGACTCTCGAAAGCAGCAAAAGAAAAGAATTTACCTGATGGATGCCAGATGGGAGGGGTGTGGGGAATGGGTGAGGAGGTGAGGGGATTAAGAAGTACACAAAGGTAGTTACAGAATAGCCATGGGATGTCAAGTACAGTGTAGGAAATGGAGTAGCCAGAGAACTTATATACATGACCCATGAACATGAACAATGGTGGGGGGACTGCCTGAGGGAGTAGGGGGTGCTGGGTGGAAGGGGACTAAGGGGGAAAAATTAGGACAACTGTAATAGCATAATCAATAAAATTAAAATTTAAAAAATGACTACATCAAACTAAAAAGTTTTTGCATAGCAAAAGAAACCATGAACAAAATGAAAGATATCCTACTGAACTGCAAAAGACATTTGCCAATGATACATCCGATAAGAGTTTAATATTCAAAATATATAAGGAATTCATACAGTTTAACACAAAAAATAAACACACACATTCCAATTAAATAATGGACTGTAGATCTGAATAGACATTTCTCCAAAGAGGACACATAGATGTCCAACAGACATGTGAAAAGATGCTCAACACACTTATCATCAGGGAAATACAAATTAAAGACACAGTGAGATATCTCTTTATACCTGTCAGAATGGCTATGTTCAGTAAATCAACAAACAAATGCTGACCCAGATGAGGAGAAAAGGAAACCCCTGTGCACTGGTGGAGGGGCTGTAAATTAGTGCAGCCACTATGAAACAGTACAAAGATTCCTCAAAAAATTTAAAAACAGAATGACCATATAACCCGGAAATTCCTCTTCTGGGTATTTATCCAAAAAAGCCCAAAACACAATTCAGTTGAAAAGACATATGCACCCCCTCTGTTCACTGCAGCATTATTTACAATAGCCAAGACATGGAGGCACCTTAAGTACCCATCCGGAGAAGAATAAAGATGTGAGATACGTGTATCTCAGACCTAGAGGGCATTATGCTAACGGTGTAACTCAGACAGAGAAAGGCAGGTATCATACAATCTGTGTGGAATCTAAAACACACAATAAATGAACAAAACAGAGCAAATTCAGATACAGAGAACTTATTGATGATTGCCAGTTAGGAGGGGGGTGGGTAGACGGGTTAAAAAAGTGAAGGGATTAAGAAGAAAGTGTCAGTCATAAAATTAGTCAAGGGGATCCAAAGCACATCACGTGGAATACAGTCAATAATGTTGCAATAACTATGCATGGTATCAGATGGGTACTAAACTTATGGGGGAAGCACTTTGTAAGATACATAAATGGCTAATCACTGTGTTGTACAACTAAAACTAGTAATACTGTATGTCAACTGTAATTAGAAAATAAAAAATATTTAAAAAATAGAACTTAGTTCAAATAGTGAAAATGTCAAAAATGTATACTAAAGGTCCTAGGAATCCTAGGCGTCTAAGAAATTATCAGACAGCGTTATGGAGAAGATAAAAAGTCAGTGAGCCCTTTGTGAAGATCCTAACTGTCAACAAAAGAGTGGCATCGAATGGAGGAAAAACTGGTCTCTTTTGTCAAAGCTCCCATGTTATTAAAGACATTCACCCTTCAAAGTATTATTTATTGGAAAGAAATTTTAAAGGAATTCTTATTAATTCCTACAAGGCGAAATATGGTTCCCCTACCTCCCAAAATATATTTTCCCTCTGCTCACAAATCTCCTGGATTCCCTGATTGAAGGCAAGGGCTTACATTTACAGGCAGTCCAATTCCCAGAGGGTGGCCATGGAAGCAACAGGAAACAATGCGGCCCCACAGTTTCTTATCAGGGAGGGCAGCTAGAAGGTCAACAAGTTAAGGTGCTTCAACTTGATGTCCTGTGTTATCTTAATGTCCAATTCTTTAACAAAGCCTCACATAGGCCACAAGGTAAGGCGTTCTTAGGTGAAACTGAACTTCCATTATATAATGGTTCACCAAAACCAATGGGCAATTCCAAGAAGTCTTTAAAGAAGTAATTATGCCACAAGAGGAATCCACATAGTCAAGACATGGCTTTCTTAGGAAGATAGAGCTATTTAATCTTAGCAAGGGCAGCTGCTCTTCTTTCTGTATTCTGGAACAAGGCACGGATTAAAGCTTTTACTTCACTGGAAGAGAATGCAGCTGCCAAAGGTCCTTTTCCATCTGCCCACCTGCAAAATAAAAGATAAAATTCTATTTCCTTTTATGTCTCTGAAGTATAAGCCAGATTTAAAAATTGCTTATTTAACCCCAAATGCTTGTATAAATAGCAATAAAACAAATCCTGGCATCCTTCCCCTTCCTTATGGATCTATCACTCAATCTCTTTGACCTCTTCTGCTTTTTGGCTCATCCTGGTATCAGCACAGATAAAGAGAGCTAGTAGGTAGATAAGACTATTCTCCTTCATTCTATACTCACTAAGCCCTGTTCGAACTCCCTAACTATGACCACATCTCTATGTTACATAGAGTACTGGGATCTGTAACTACTTCAAAAAGTGAACCACAGACAACAAATTTCAACTGACAAAGAACTGGTATAAAAAATACATAGAGAACTCCTATAAATAAACAATGAAATCACAAACAACCCATTAGAGTAAAGGGCAAAAAATAGGAACAGGCATTTTACCTCAGAAGAAAAATGAATAATCAATAAATGCTCAACATCATTAGAATTTAGGGAAATGTAAATTACAACAATGAGCAAAAGTCACACCAATCAGCAAAAGTTTAAAGTTTGTTTGATGAAAGTTTCAAGTACTGGTGTAAATGTGAAGCAACAGGATAAATTATGAAATACCTGTTTCACGGAGAATGATACAACAGTGAAAATGAACTACAGCTGTATAAACCACTGTGAATGGATTTCAAAAACATAATACTGACCAAAAGAAGCAAGTTATAGGAGATTCCACCTATAGCAAGCTGAAAAACAGGCAAGTCTAAACTTCGTATTGTTTAGGACTATGTGCAAATGTGGTAAAACTATAAAGAAAGGCAAGGAAATGACATGAAATTCAAGATAGTAGTTATCTCTGATCGGGAGCATTTTGGAAAGTGCACAAGAGTCTTCAAAGGTACTGGTAATATTTTTCTTAAGTTGGATAATAGGTATATGATCATTTATTTTACTTTTTCTTTAAACTGTGAGTGTATGTTATATATACTGTACTTTTTGATATGCATACTTTATAATTTTAAAATATTCAAAGTACACAACTGGAGGTAGTTTCTTTGGTAAAA
>VMDR010005951.1:0-48254 GCA_007922815.1 Macrotus californicus
GGGGGTTAAGAATAGTATGGGAATGGAGAAGCCAAAGAACTTACAGGCATGACCCACGGACATGAACTAAGGTGAGGGAATGATGGTGGGGGGGGGGCGTTCAGGGTGGAGGGGAACAAAGAGGAGAAAAAATAGGACAACTGTAATAGCATGATCAATACAACATACTTTTATATATTTTTTAAAAGCCTGAAAGAGAATATATAAAATAGTAGCAGTTGTATTTCTCAATCTCTCTTTACAAAAACAAAAACCTCTTTATAGTAGTTTAGAGAAAAGAAAGAAAAAATGAAAATGCAAACAAACCCCCAAACCACAGACAGAAGAACTGATTATTAAATCCAGGACTTGAGAACATGAACTCTCATATAATGTTTATACTCTCGAGGGTCAAACACAAAAAAAGGAGTTTGAGTAGTTCAGGAACCCTTATCCAGTCTCTGGGGCAAACAAGAGAGCTGGCATTGCTGCTCTGTTCTGGAACTTTCCTTGCACGCGTGTTTCGGGTCCAGTAACTGTGTCTTCCATCTCTGTGAGCACAGGCACCTTCGGCGCCGGCCTCCTCAAGGAAGCCCAGCTGCCGGTGATCGAGAACAAAGTGTGCAACCGCAATGAGCACCTAAACGGGAGAGTCAGGTCCACCGAGCTCTGTGCGGGGCACCTGGCCGGGGGCATCGACAGCTGCCAGGTGAGAAAAGAATGGAGATCAGTCATCTGTGCCAGCCTTTCTGGGCCTTACACATTTCAGCCCCAAAACAGCAGATCCGAGAAGGATCTGCCAACCAAAGCCCGAATTCTGAGTGGTACCCAAAAGCCCTTCAGGTGTGTCCCCGAATGTTGACTCAGACCCTCTGAGATGACTGTATGGACCTTGAGCTCCAGGCGGGTTGTAAGGGACTGGTTAGGTCCCATCTCTGTCTCTGCCCACACATCTTCTAGGAGTCCTGGTGGACGGGACTCGGGGGTGGCCTTCGCAGTAGGAAAGCAGGAGAGAAAACAGAAGAAGACCAGCTACTTCTCCTGGACAGTGGTTCTCAGGGTGACTCTGCCCAAGAGAAACCCCTCCAAGGCAGGAAGGGAAGGGTTCAGGGTTCACAAGGAATTTTTTGCCCAGAAACATCAGTTGGTGTGGTTTTGGTGAATATACTTTGCTAAGCACAGCAGATGTTCAAATAATAGGTGAATAAATGCCTTTCTGATGTTCAAATATGGAGAAAACCTCCCCCTGGGAAACGGAAGACACTACAGTGAAAGGGTGGCAGTTTAATCCTCACATGGCCTTTCCCTCCCTCTCACAGGGTGACAGCGGGGGACCTCTGGTCTGCTTCGAGAAGGACAAGTACATTTTACAAGGAGTCACTTCTTGGGGTCTTGGCTGTGCACGCCCCAATAAGCCTGGTGTCTATGTCCGTGTTTCCAGGTTTGTCAGCTGGATCGAAGAAGTAATGAGAAACAATTAAGTGGATGGGAGACCGAGGGAAGCTTCAATGTATCAGACGCTGGAACGTGGGTAGGGAATTTAGCGTGCTCAGAGAAATAATTGACAGTAATCAAACCAAGACACTGCACTTAGCTCCCATCTGCTGCCAACCTCGACATAGTTCAGTATGGTGGGTGAGTGTCTCCTGCCCACAGACTGCTGGGTTCTGTAACAATGAGGCAACAAACAGAGATAACATACGCTGAAAATAAACTCAGTGTTTACTTTGATTTGATTTTGTGATTTTCATTGTTTTCATGTCCTTTGTTCATCCTACCAGCTCTAACTAGTATAGCACTAATGGACATGTGCTCTGGCTCCTTCTCATAAGGAATAGCTGCATAGAGGGCCGAGAAGCCCAGGAGGCCATAAAGAAGTCCCCATAGGTCACCCATGTGTTTACCTCGTCGGTGAAAGACAGCTTGACGCATATCTTGAAGGTCTTTATTTCTGGCACTGAGAAGAATGTTTTGAAACCTGCAGCACGTATGGGGAGTCGTGAGAACAAATTCTGTTCTTGGGAGTGAAACCTGTCACTCACAGTCTGCCTTGAGCCCAGCACTGGGGACAGCGGACAGGGAGTTGTACATTGTGAAGTAAGCCAGACAATAGAAGTGAAAACACAAGACCAGCTAAGGGTCCAAATGTCATTCTGGGTCACATATGAGTCTAGGAAAGGTGCTGAGGGCCTGCAGAGGAACCACAGACATATGTAGAAGGTGGGCCCCACAACTTCCATCACTAACTGGCTGCCCAGGTGTGCAGGGCGCACAGTGACATGGGAATAGTGTTTTCTAAGGCCACGGGGTCAAAACGAAGAGAAGGGGCAAACACTGATTTTTCTTGACAATTTAAAATTTTTATTGTTATCAGAACCAAAGTCTCAACTCAAAATACAATTCAAAGGTGACAGTCATCCTGCAACAAAGAGAAACGCAAAGAAAGATGACGCGCGGAGGGCGAAGGTGGCAGCGCGCCCTCACGGGGCTGTGCCTGTGCCATTGGGAGACAGAGCTCTGGTGTTCGCTTCCGAGGTGCTTTGGGCACGGAAGAGCTTAGTTTGCAGTCCGCACACACTTAGTACGCTCTGTCACATGTTCACAGGGAGATCCCCCCCACCCCGCCTCCTCATTGGCAAGACTTGCCTTTGGTGCCCATTTGGCCTTCCTACACAGAATAAGTCGTTAAAAAAATTCTGCATAAGGTACATCCTGAATCTGAAAATATACCAAGCAAGACAGCTGAAGCAGAACCTCAGAAAAAGAGAGCATGTGTGTATTTAAGCTCCACATTGCAAAAGTCTCAGTAACAAAAAGAGAAAATTTACAACCCTTATTAGTATCTATAAAGTCACTTACAAAGTTTCTGCTAATTCTTCTAAGCGTGGATATAATTGACCTTTCTTTAAATTAAAATGTAAGCTACTTCCCGAAACAAATGAAAAGTGTCAAGGTGGAAAGATAACTATTCGTGTTTCTCGCTCTTGACCGTGGGCACTGTCAGAGCACTGGGCCCACTCATATAAATACCCCTTTGTAGTTAAAATCTAACAGCCCATGAAATCATTCACAACCCGGGGGTTTTGTTCAGTAAGGAACATGTGGCTCCCGGTGCCCACCCATGAGGACCAAAACCATTCCGCAACATCACGGGACCCAATCTGGTTTTATAATAATCGGTTCCTCAGGTGGGACAGCTGATTTGCACTTATTTGTGGAGCGAGGCCTGAACACGCCTGCAACCCCGATGCCACCGGGGCTCCCGGAGCTCGAGGCAAGAAGGGCAAGCAAAGGCTCCGTCCCAACTGTCCCAGGGTCTTCCCTGGAGAATTGCCATGTCTTTATTACCCCAGGAGCCTTCCGAACGCTCACTCCAGAGCCTCGGTTCCTTGGTCGGCTTTGGGGATTCCAGTTCTGCACACTTTTCCTATGTTCCCAATGGAGCTGTCAGGGGAACTGGGAGGGGGCTTCTCTTGTCTCTGTCACTGGTGGGTCAGAGGCACTGTTCCAAGGTCAGGAAAGAACCTCTTCTCCAACATCATATGAAAAATATGCTGGGTAGCATGAATGTCTTTGTGAAGTATTAAAAACAGTTGGAGCTGCACTGTGTCACGCAGCTGGAGCAGACACGCGCGTCTCTGCAAGGCACTCCAGGTCCTTGGGGGTTGGCCTGAGGGGCTCCTCCCTTTTGTCTTTGGCAGGGGCTTCAAAGGTGAGAGCTGGAAACTGGGGTTTTCTTTTTCCTGCCACATTTATTGGAATACGGACTAAAAAACAAAGGAGAAAAGAGAAAGTCCTCGTTAAAGATTGAACCACAGGCTGGGAGAAGTCTGCTGTTCCTTACTCAATAGTGTATTTGGTTTGGACCGACACCCAGGCAGGACTTCACATAGAAAATCCAGCCCAGCGGCAACCCAACCCCAGGGTCCGGGCTCCATGCTCACCGGCTCTCGAACGCCGGCACCGGTGCGACGTGGCTCAGGAAGTTCTGCTGAGTAGCAGACAGTTTGGAAATGAATTGATAATGTCCACAGCCAAAAACAGCACCAATGATGTAATGATTAAGAGCACTTTCAGAAGGAAAATGCTCTCAGGTTTGGCGCAAAGCAGTTTTTTTTTTTTTCCCAGAGTAAACAACTATGGAATACAATTAATATGCTTAACTTATAAAACTGTTAATCATGCTTTTACCAGATTTTTTTCCAAGGGTAGGGACTAGGCATAATTAACAATTTATCAGATGTTTTTTACTACAAAAAGTTACAAACATAGGAAAAATTAGAAACAGTTTGTGCGACTCGAATTTCGGTCGGTATAAATCTTCCTGTTCCTCTGTTGTTTGGAGGCTGATTTTCCCGGCACGCAGTTCATGCGCCCATCTCCTCTGCAAAGCCCCACCCCTCCCCATGTTTCACTCTGATTTTAATGGCTAACTCCGTAGGAGAGTCCTGACCTCAGATCACCCACCCCGTGCCCTCCACTTCTCCCTGAGGAGTTTGAGAAGCTGACCCCCGACTGGTTTGGGGATCATGAATGAGTGCACCACTCTCGCTGTTTAAACAAGCAGCAGAACATGGGGCAGAACAGAAGAAGCCACGCTGTATCCCTGGCCCCAAAATGCGACGGGACGGGGAGGAATGTGCACCCAGACCAGGGTGGACACTAGAAGCCCTAAGCCCCAAACTCCTGATCTCCGACCCTGCAATCCTGGCTGGACAGTCTCCCAGGTAAACAGCCCTGAAACACGTCAGCCCACGAGAAGTCAGCCGGACCGTCTGAACATCTCATTGTATGATAGTCTTATTTCCGTCCTCACCATTCCCCACGGCTTCATTTAAGCCTCTTGAATGTTCTCCTTCCTCTTGAGCTTCTAGTGGCACTGCTGGGATCAGGGCAACAGGACTGGACACCCCCTACCCTAACCCGGCCCCTGACCCTGACTCTGACCAGGAAACTGTGATGATAGAATCGGCCCAGCTGGGCTTCTGCTTGCTGGATAAAGCAAGACTTGCCTGTGGAATAACACTCCGGGGAGCTTCACAGCGTTTTAATACCTTTTTTAATTTCTTTTCCTAATTTTAGTTTACAAAATGCCAGGGCTTAAAAGGACACTCTCCCACCTCACCCCAAAATTCTGGTAGCATTGTTCAAGGGTGAAATGTAAGCAGAGCTTTGGGTGAGGAATAAGCCAGTCCCCAGCACTTCCAAACAAGCGTAAGAATCTGTTTGGGTTGCTTCATGGGACAAACGGCACCTGTGCCCTGATTGGCCAGTCCTGCCAGGAGCCAGCCGCTGGGGTAGGGGCTGGTGGTTTGGTTCTGAGGGAGCCTTTCTTAGGAACGTGCTGGGATGGGTAATCAATCTTATATTTCAAAATAGCATCAAGAAACAGGCCGGTGGAATCACTGTATACATTTTTAAGGTCTGGTAAAACCCCCGTGAGACCCTTAGCAAGGGTGGTCTGCCTCTGGGGCGGGGGAGAGCACTGCATTAAGAGAGGGTATAAAGAGAGAAATTCCCAGGCCTCCATGGGGATACTCGCTATTGAATAAATCCATAATCAAGTAGAATGCAGCAGGAAATAAGAAAACCGCACAAAACCACGGAGTCACACCTGAGCACCAGAGAGCATCCAACCCGGTCCTAGCAGGTAAAGTTGTGAAACCTGAGCATAGCTGTCCCAGTGCACAGAATAGTGAGGATGACGACCCCTCTTTAGATAAAATGACATACGTGAAGCCATCGATCACACAGCTGCCTGCAAAAGTGCACCTACTCTCTTCCCAGCGCCCAAGGGAAGAAAAACTGAATGAAGTACTAACATTTCAGTCTTTTCGTAAATATTTTGATACATTCATTTAAACTTTGGAGAGCCATTCCCTTAATTCCCAGGTCCTTATTTAGAAAAAGAGTTGTCTTTATTTTTGAAATTAATGGTTTAGTGACTTTAAAAAATTACTCGGGTAATACAAGACAGCGTGTTGTAATTTTTTTAAAAAACCAATACGGAAGTCTATAGAGTATAATAAGGATGCCCCGCCTTCTGCCCCTCTCCCCTACCTGTTTCCATCCCCCACAGAGTGTGTAATATTAGTTTAGATGTTTTCCTGGGTACTCTCATATTCATAACCTCTCTTCCTGGCTTTTTATTATGAAAGATTTCAAACCTAGAAAATTAGAACTGGTGTAATGAGAATTTTTGTTAGTATAATAAAAATATATTTCATCTTTATACACTGGCTTAGATATTAACTTTCCCTGCACACCATTTAGACACACTTCTCCAAAACTCAATCTCTTTCTCTCTCATTCTCTCAGTTGCTTTTTAAAAAAAATTACTTATTTTTATTTTTTATTTTCCAATTACAGTTTACATTTAACATTATTTTGTATTCATTTTAAGTGCACAGCAGAGTGGTCAGACAGTCATACTTTACAAAGTGGTCCCCGGTATTTCCGGTACCTTTACTTCTTTTTGTCTACCTCTATCAGAATCTGTCTGTCTGTCTGTCTAGCTGTCTACCTCTATTGACTATCTTCTCTTCTAGCTACAGAGAGAAATTTCTACTGGTTTTATTTTTTAATCAACACTGTAACACACTGTTCAGTGCCTTTCCACTTTGTAATCTGATCTTGAAAGTCTTCCCATTTCATTCCATATGGACACATCTTAATTCTTGCCCTCTCTGTATAGCAATCCATATTATAAATATATTATTTCTTACAAGAGTTTGCTCACTGATGCACATTTAACTTATTTCTACTTGGCCAAATCGTCCATCCCTTTTCTCTAGATGGCTTCTGAGTTTTAGAACCTTTGTTGGAACTGTTCCCTCTTCATGGCCACCTTTGAAAAATAACACACACTTTCTTACAGCTTTTTCTTTTTACATTAACCTCTTACAGCTACTTTGAATTTTTGCTTAGAATGTGAGCCAGGAATTTAATATTCTTTTTTCTCCCCACCGGCATTTAACTGTCTCAATACCATCCTTTCTCCAGTGGTGTGAAATGCTGCTTTTATTTAGGAGGTGCTACATTTCATGTGGTACCTGACAAGTTTTTCTACATCATCCACTGTCTCTGGCAAGGCAATGCCCTTGGTTTCAGGCAGCAGCATCACGAGGCAGCCACAGACCGATGCCAGGACACCTGTGGAACAGGGAAGGCATTACCACCAGGAACACACAGCCAGCCCTTGTCCCTCTGTTCACTCTGGAAGCAGCCCACTCACCAGCCTCAGGTCACCCTTGATGGCAGCAGCCCCCTGGTGGCCCCCGCCAGCTCTGCAGCTTTCCTCTGCCACCATTTCTTCACCTTCCTCGAACCCTGGGCAGTTCCAGAGCCCCTGGACTCTTGCCAGTCACCCATCCATGCACCCACCGAACAATTATTTATTGAGTGCTTACTAAATGCCTAGCACTCAGGGACATCCTCATCTCCTACTTCCTGGGAATACAGAAGCCACCAGAGAGGAGTCCCCTCCACGTCCTTTCACTGACACTAGAATGTCACTGCTTCCTCTCCCTCCCCTTCATCCCTCTGCCATTGCCACTGTAGGACTTGTCCCTTCTGCCCAAAGTCGGCCTCTTGGAGGCTTTTTCAGGCTCCTCACCATAGTGATTAATCCTCTTTCCAGTACCTTAGCCCATTGATGGAGGCACCAAAACATACTCCAATCTTTGATCTTTCAGGACCCTCCTATCAACCTCACATCCCTATTTACCATCCTCCCCTTTTCTGTTCCTCAGAGTCAAAATTTCTGAAACCCTGTCCTCTACTATTTTCTCCACATCTTAACAGCGTGGCGAGCTTGTGAATATTTACCAACCAGCTCTCCAGAAAGGAAAGCCCTGCTTTGTAGCATCTGCCCATTGCCATGGTGTAAATATCTCCCCTCCACAGACATTTCCAATTACCGCTGTGACATCGCCGAATAAGGTGCTGGGAAGAGAGGTGCAGCAGCACACCATTCTATAGGATTCCCACCATAAAGATGTAAGAACATAAGCAACCTCAGGAACACAGATGACAGTACATGAGAATGAATTAGGGACTGATGAGGCTTGCGTCTGTGCTGTTTCTAGCACATTTTATATGCTTTTGTTTTTAATCACGGCTGTGTTTGACACCTGGCTCTCTCCGGGAGGGCAGGGCCCACGTTCTAGCACCGGCGCTCCACTTGGTGGCCCTCGCTGCAGACCGGGCCACCACCTCCAAGGACTGGGCTCTGAGACCACTCCATCTTGGTTGAACTCTGTCTTTTCATGCTGGCTACAGAATCAACACTGGACTTGATGATCAGATCCCAGGGCATCGTTTGAAATGTTTTTTTTCTTACCAATTTCACTGGTTTTGACCCGTTAGAAGCTGACTTTCCCATCCCTAGCACCGTTAGGCTTTTACATCACACACAGTGTGTCCTCGTGGACTTGGTGTTTCCCTCATCATTTGAACTGGCAAGCACGGGTGAAAAAGGAAATAGAGGCGGGGGAAAGTTCACTGCAGTAGAGCCAACTGGTACCCTTTCCTGCTGAGGAGGGGCGAGGCGGGGGCGAGGTCAGGCGGAAAGGTGGGATAGCACCCGAGAAGCACTGGACTGATTCACCTTCAGGTCCCTCCCAATGCTACGGTCCTACCCCTTCATGGGTTCTAGGAAGATCGGTGGGAGGGAGGAGGGGGTGAAGCTGGGGGTCATCGAGGAGGCTACGTTAGATGTGTGAGGGGTGTGTGTCCTCTGCTCTTTCAGCACTGCATGTTTAGCATCAGAGCAAATGAAGATGTGATGCTGATAGATGTAAACATTTAATAACATAATTTGATTTTAGGCTTCTTTTCAACAGACTGAAGGTCTGCTTTGGTCTCATGAAAATCGTTGGCATTTAATTATTCCCAATATCACAAAAGAGTTTTGAAGCATTGAACTCAGAACCTAAACAAAGCAAGCTAAATTGAATACTGTTCATCACAGTCATGCAGTTCACATTTCATTGTAGTCAGATTGGCCCCTCAAAACCAAAACGGCTGCCATAAAAATATTAAGCGCATATCATTAAGACAAAGCCTCACGATACAGAGAACGCGGATGAACTCAGGTAAGAATAGTAAGTTGAATGAGTGCTTACCAAAGATGATAAGAGGTAGTTCTAGCCAGATGGCTGCTAGTCGGAAGAGCAGAAATGGGGCTATGATTCCCCCAAAGTCACATAAACCTGAGCAGAGCGAAACCCCAAAGTTTCTGTCGAGAAAAAAATGGTTTCAAATGAAAAAGTATTTAAATAATTTTGAGACATGCAAAATATTCAGACATAAAAGCGACAAAGAAACTGTAACAGTGTTTCCCATTTCTAGGGTTTTGAGCTTAGAAAACGACCACTCCATCACTCCCTACGCAGACCATGTACATTCGACACCGCCATTCTGCACGTGGATAGGCGCCATGTCCCATGTCCCGCGAGGCTGGTGAGGAGTGGTGCAGTGTGGGGGGGAGCATCCTCAGCTGGCCCAGGCCGTGAACATTCCTCAGGGAAAGCCAGCGAATGTGCTCTAGTGCCGGCCCACGGTTGCTTTCTGTCCTGCAGTAATGGGCTGCTCACCGCGACAAGATGTGGAATGGGGCCTTTAGACAGGTGATGCCCGTAAGAGAGATTTAACCACATCTAAGCATGTGCACACTACCCAGGTTTTCTGATTCCACGTCTAGTGCCTTTTTGCAAAAACACAACTGTGTATGATGAGACAGGCAGGAGAAATACTCTATCACGAGATGTGGATGGCCACAAGGCGGAGAGCGGCCATAACTCAAAGCACATTGTCATTAAGGTTGGGTTCAGCCCAAGTTAATCTGTCATCAAGCTAAGGAAACTATTTCATGGTTTTTAAGTCAATTCAAAACACTTGGGAGTAACCACAACACATTATGTTGGAATTACCGTAACGTCGTTGGGTACAATTCTGAATTCACCAAGTAAACAATTTCAAAGGCTATGGTTATCCCCAGCCTCCCCAAGGTAGCCACCGTGGTCCTCAGCCATGCTGTTCCTGAAACACAGAGAGTTTGGGAGGCGAGAGTTAGGGGTGTGCTTTCAGTGCAGTTTCGTAGAACAATGCAAGGCATGTGCTTAGTGTTCTCTCAGCCCTTAGTCTTTGCTAATTTTAAGCACAAATGATTGAAACCTTCTACCACTGTAGCCAAATTTCAACAGCAATAACCACTACCAGGGTGATGGCTCATGTTTCCGGATGCTGGCTGCATTTCTACACAGGGTAAGAGCTCGGCGATTTGACTCCAGACCCATCTGTTGAGTGGCTGCCACACTGAAATGATGTTCTGAGCAGGGCCTTTGGTCTGGAGGATACCCTTCACTGTGTTCTTGAAAAGCATCAGCACTGTCTGGTGCCCATTTGGTCTCTCTGGTCATACCTCCTACTGGTGATCACCCAGAAGAGCCATTGCCAATGGACCGGGAATGATCCGACACGAAGCTGCCTTTGGTTTCTAGAGAGCGGCAAGGCTTGGAGGACTGGGGTTTTCGCAGGGGCATCTCCGCTGTGCCTCACCGCTACGTTGGTCGCCATTGTCTTCCTCACCTCACCCCCAGTCTTGCTACTTTCCCCAAGGAACTATTCAGAAGAGCAAGATTCTTAAGTACTAGTTGACTCATTCATTTACAGATAAACTGATTGAGTGCTCCTCCAGTTACATGAAGACATTCTCCAGTGAGAGACACCTGATGTTCTTTATTAAGTACTTTCCTTCTTTTGTGTTTAAGGGAAGGAATAAACCATTCTTGTCCTAAAAGATCAGCACCCTGGGGTCCTTGAACTGAGCAGTGTCTGGCTCCCTCTCTGGTGGCCTCGGTGTGAGCAGGGGCAGCTTGTGCTCGGCACGCCTGACTCCCAGCTTTGAAAGAGAAACCTTTCCCTTTTACAGTCAATGCTCACTTGTGCTCACTCCGCACTAAATGACCCTTTTGTCTTCTGGAACGACTGCACTTTCCTGAACACATAATTTTTTTAGTAGGAAAGTAGGAGTGGATGAGGAGGATTAAATAGAATTAAGTTCAGTAGATCAACGCATGTTCTCTCTAAAGAGAACCAATAAGAAAAGCTAACGCCCACTACAAAAAAAAACAGTTGCTAAGGAGGGCATGCAGAGACAAAGATGGCACAGGAATGCAGGCCATTGCGAGGAGGCCCCACAACGGGTCCTTGGGTTTAGACTGCAGGCTGGCCAAGGCCGGCTGGCGTACTGTTGTTTTCCCGGGTCAGGTCACCTGCAGCGCTCCCATAACAGTGCCTTTGGTCTGTGGGGCCAGGGTGTGGGGCACAGCAGAGTTGGGCTGGTGTGCTAGGCTGCCACCTGCTCTGGCACCCAACAGTCCAGTCGTCAACATGGGTTTTCCTTAGTCTCCATTTTTTTTGTGAAAACCAAGGAGAGGGACCAGGAAATGCATCTGCCACTTTTTCCGGTGAGCAGGTGGCTCGTTGCCAGGTGCTGGGGAATGGAATGTGGGAGCCGGTGCCCAATCCCCTGGGCCCCACCTGGCTGGGCAACCCCCGACTGCTCTCAGGCTGCGAGGAAGAAGGCCGCCTGCTAACGTGGAGATAACTCCCTCACCCCGGGCAGGTCCTCAGACTCCAGGCTTTTCTGCTGAATCAAGACAGCACTGGGCGCCCTGTTGGCAACCTCAATGACAGACTAAGTTTGCAGCTGAGGCTAGTTTGCTGGGAAGAACCAGACAAAAATCAAACTAAAGCACACACAAACACACCAAGAAAAACATCCAGTGAGCTCAGAAAAATGTTCAGAAAACGCTGTCCCATTGACGCCCTTGAGGAGACAGGGTTGGTCCTACACAGTGACCTTAAACTGAAAAACCCCCAACTCATGCCGAGCTGCGGAGGCCAGTATTGAACCCCCCCTACACAGTGACAGGGACTGTGTGGAAATGTGTGACAGATGGCCCGAGGGCACTACACTGCCTATCAGCAGAAGAACAAAGCAAAAACAATTTATTAGAAAGTGTCATTGATGTGTGAACGTTATACAAACTCTCTGGATCATCCCAGTAACGTGCTGAATTTATGGTGGAGTGACAATAGACGTCTTGTGATGACAATGATCAAAAAAAAACCCCAGACAATTAAAAAATGAGTACTGAAGCTGAAACCACCTTCCACAGAGTCGTGCAGACTCAGAGAAAGACGGCCCCTCCGACTGGGGGTTTGGTCAAGCTTCTCGGGGTTACTGGGAATAACGGCTCAATGTTTGAAGAATAAACGCAGGATTTTAAAGAAATACAATTTTACATCTCCTCTGAACAGACCATCTGTTCTGAGTTCTGAAATAAAATTTAGTGAAAACTCCTAATAGAGGTATGTGAGTTAAGATACACAAACTTACTTTTCACTTAAAGAGAAATAAAAGTACAAGACAGACTTACCCAAACTGCTAGGTTTGGAGCCACCCTAAAGACACCCAAATTAAAAGGTGGCAGACGAGGGGGGCTAAAGAAAGCTGTGTGTTTCCGACTTGGGAGCTCAAAAACGTGTTCTAAAGCAGTGCGTCTTGGATGAGGATACTTACAGCCAGAAAACTCTCTTTTTCCACAGTTTCATTCTCTAGAGCCTGAAAAGCAGTGCGCAGCGGAGGGAAAGCCGGTTAAACTGCTTTCTGGAGATAATTTTAGAGCTGACTTCTCTAAAAGGCCAACCAGCATTCTCCCTGAGGGGATGGTCTTCCCAGCGTTAATTGAGAAGCCCCAGCAGCCATGTCCACATGCTCTTTGGATGCATCTAAGAAATGTCAGCTCCAGGGAGGAGCCCGTCAGTATCCGGCACTCACAAGGAGCATTCGGGATTCGAAACTTGCTCTTGTCAATCACGGCCAACATGTGACTACAAAAGCAGTTGAATCTGCAGACCATGTATGTAAAATGTGTCCAAAATAGGAGTAATTATGGTACTTCGCAGTGCATATACTGTGCACCCATTTTTTGGCCCAAACTTCCAGGAAAAAGATCTTTCATTTTAATGTTTTAATTCAGTTACTTATTTATTTCTATTTAGAAACAAAACCAGTGGTCGTATTCCAGGGTATGGTTCTGCATTTGGATGTTGTTATTGCCCTTCTAGAGCTGCACTTTCAATGCACACCCATAGGGAAAAGAATTAAACACATTTAGATAGATATGGAATTAGCACGACCCATGTATAACGCACATCCTTATTTTTCCCTAAAAAATTTGGACAAAAAAGTGCACATTATACACGGCAAATTACGGTAATTGTCGACATTGCTAAGAACAGTTCTAAAGCTTAAAATGAGAAATTACATCTACAAAATAAAACTGATCAGACTAAACAAACACCTCCTATTTTCTAATATATGAAAGTGTTCTCTATACAACGGCTTGACTCCTGCCCACCCAGTTACGTCCACACTGGCTTGGACACCCGGCCTTGCCTGCTTTCTGGGGTCACACTGAGGGTGGCACCCATGGCAGCCGTCCCAGGGTGACAGGCCGCACCACATCAGTGGCCTTTTTCCCTACTTCCCTAGCTTCACACGCAGTGAGTACTCAGTTCTTACTGCACAGGCGATGGGAACAGAAGACCGCGTACTAGGGAACCCTATTTTTAAATTAAACCCCAAAGCATGTGCTACTAAAGTAAAACAGAATGAGAAGAGGGGTCTCCTACGTTCCTGATATGTCCCCCTTCCGCTCACCCTGAATTAACCCCTGAGGACAGGAATTATGCCTATGTTGTTCACGTGCAACTCCCAATCCTAGTTTCGTGGCCATCGAATAAGTACAGACAGACATGCTTTGGCTAATATCTCTTACACAGATTCCCCAGCTCTTAGAATGTGTCAGTACCTCAGTGTAGCAGGTTGAATAGTGTCCCCTCAGAATGTAATGTTATTTGAAAGTAGGATCTTTATAGATGTGACAGTTAAGACAGAGATGCAGAGAGAAGGTCATGAAGATGGAAGCAGAGACTGGACCAAGGCCAGCAACACTGCAACCTCCAGGAGCTGGGAGAGAGGCCTTGAGAGGTCCTCCCCTGGAGCCCGCAGAGAGAGCGTGGCCCTGCAACACACCAGGGACCAGGTTCCCGGACGGTGAGAAAACAGACTTCTGTGGTTTCAAGCCACCTAGACTGTGGAACTTCATTACTGCAACCCCAGGGAACCAACACACTCCAGGAAACCGGGAGAAATGTGGCTCATCAGTGCCACTGATCATCCGCCACTCCAATAACACACAGGGCTTTACGTCCTTTCCCCCTCTGTTCTAAAGGCAGGCAGTCCTGTAATTTTATTTAAATAGGGTCTATCTGATGTTTGGGGACTTCAGAAACTCATCTACAAACACTTGTTTTGACTTCCACATATTATCAAATTTTTCCTGGTCCTCAGAGGGTTCTCAACAAAACAAAACAAAAACAGACTGCCACCCCTCCCTCATGGTCATTGTCCAGACTGCTGCTGCTACAGAAGGCCATCCCCTTCCCCATCTCCTCCTAAAGCTCATAAGCGAGCTCCCGGAATGTTCTGGTCACCGCCAGTGACAGATGACCCATCCGCTCCTCCCCTACATAACAGTAACAACCCAGAACGCCTTGTTCTGACCCCTCAGAGGCAACTTCTGCTCCCGGGAACTACACTCCACTTTGGAGAAGTCATCAGCAGACCCACCCCCTCTGCCTGGCATCTCCCTGTCTCTTCTTCCACACCCCTAGACCTCCCCTCCGGGAAGCTTTCCTGACTCCCCCAGGTGAATCACTCTTCACATCTCTTTACTCAGATTTTTCCACTATTTCTAAATCTTGTAACTACTTCCGCTATTTCCTTCATTACAATGAGTTGGGAGAGTGTTGAAACGTCTCGATGCCCTACCAGGTTGGGAACATGTTGAAGTCAAGAACTATCTTTGCTCCTCTGTAACCTCTGTGTTCACGTGGGGCCAGGGACATGGCGGATGCTCAGAAAGTGCCTTGAGCCCGGTCATGCTGTCACAAGTCAGATCAACAAAGGTGATCAAAAGTAAATGATGTCACCTCAAGCTAGATTTCACTCAGTCACACCCACACGTGAACCTAGAAAGGGAGAGAACAGAAGAGTCTGCAGAACCAATCTCTGACACTCAGAGTCTCTCCAGGGACTAAGCGGAAAATCAAGTGACACATCACTGAAGTGTCCCTGGCACCCGGATTGTGAGGCAATGTTGTATTTCCTAAGGACGAGCATTCCCCCACGCGCTGGACTACTTTCAGTTTAAGATTTCTTTTCAAGCTCCCAGCTGCCCCACCACGTTGGAAGACCATTACCCTCAGGTAGGAAGGCCGTGACCAGGCACGCCACTCCCGCCACGATGTTGCTCACTGCAAAGGGAAGACGTCGTCCGACGCGCTCGATGGTCAGGAGGATCAGAAGGGCTCCCGGCAGCTCCACGACTCCGGAGATAAAGAAGTCAACGTAGAGGTTGCCTCCTACAATGCCCAGGCGCATGACCAGCCCTTGGTACACCACTGCACTGGTGAACCTGCAGCAACATCGAGAGACAGTGGAGAGCAAGTAAGAGACGACTTCAACCCGACTGGAAGGAAGGGGCGCAGCATAAATTTAATGCAAGCTTTTGAATCCATCGCAAGGCCAACTTACCAAGCAAACATAAGTATAAGTGTGCACTTCCTCATTTGGGGAGTTCTCACCAGATCTAAAAAGGATGGATTACTAACTTCCTCATCTGTGACAGTGATCTACACAAGAGAAGCAGATTTCAGTAGCGATATACGGCAAGAAACATCTGGATATCACAGATTTGTCATTGACCAGGTTCAAAGCTACCGAATCAATGACCTTGCTGGACCCAGGTCTTTCACTAAGACATCTTAAAACCAGAGGGTGAAACATTTGGTTCTTTAGCCTTTTGAACAGGTCAAGTTCACAAAGATGCGGTTGCTGCACTGAGAATCTCCTCTTAGGCTAACATCAACAGTACTGCATGCTAAACTGCTGTGAGTAAACAAGGAAAAATGGGGGTGTTCAAAAGTCAAATACACTGGTGTGTTTATGACATTCAAGAAAATCAGCATAAAAGTGGTCAAAGCAAGTGGGATCCAAATAAATGTTTTTTAATCTATTCAATCCTTAAACCTTATGTTGACAAGTAAGATAGAGTAATGTTAAGTTCAAGAGCAAGCGTGGCACCAAAGGTATCATTTTGCTCCTTTGCACCTAGCATCTTTCTGATCCAGAAAAATTCAGCTCATTCCTTTGTGGCCATCCCTGAAGGTGGTCTTTTCTTTAATTCAGGGAAACCAAGGCCGCTGTTTGCCGCCTATGTGTAAGGCACGATGACACAACGCTGAACAGCAAACCCTCTGTAACCAAAGGAACCTGAACATTGCCACTCTGAGTGACAGTGGCTTCACATGTCCATGAGTTTGCACACTCTGTAACCTCCTCTAGGAGGGCCCTTTGACGCCCACCCCACCCCCCAGTCCTGATTTCACCTCCACAAGGAGGTCCTTGCCAACCTCAGGTAGAACTGATGACTCCAGTCCGGGTCTCGGTTCACCAGACCTCTGCCCTTGAACCTACCACCTGTACATACTGCTTCTCCCTCTCCCTTCATGAGCTCGGGACTGTGGGACCAAGCAAAGTGCCTTAGGTTCACCCAACATTTGGCTGATGATGGATATTGAAACAAGAAGACGGATGTCCTGGCCATGCCTGGACCCTACTATCTGTTTAACTCAACTCCAGTCTGGCCCAGATTGGGTAGAAATCTGGGCAAATTTTCCCCAAGCCTTTGAGCCAAAAGTTTCTCTACCAGCAGGGCCAGGAGTTTGACTTTGAGTAAATTCACACTGGCAGTGGTCAGTCAGCAATTCTAAACATCATACTCAATGGTCAAACAACGCTTGATATCTCCGGCCTACGCCTGCCCCAGGGAACTTGCACACACACAGAAGACTGTAAAACGAACATCTTTAGATCACGTTCTTTTCCTAAGTCTTTCTGGTGTTTTATTTATTCTATTGCAAGACACGTATTTTTCATGTTTCAATATCTCTTAAACTGGGACATGTCCTACAACTGATCTGGTAACAAAGCAATGAGTCATAGTTTAAATAGCACAGTTTTTCTTACTTAGTGATACATAAAATGAGGATGTGTCTCAAAATCGATAGTTTTAGAGTCAATGAAACAATAATAACTTCCATGATGGTGCTCATGCAAGACTGCTAATTGATTCTACCATCCATTCTTTCCCTCTCCCTTTTGAAAGCAGAATTTACTGAAATTTAGTTAGGCACATGGCTGCCCAGCTAAAGTCACATCTTCTAGCCTCTCTTTCAACTCTGGATGGCCCTGTGACTAAGGTGAGATGGCAACCATGTGTGTAGTTCGGGGTCCTATCCTTTAAAAAGGAAATGGCTTGCTCTTCGTTCACTGTCTTCCCCTTCCTGAAGGATGGAACAAGAAGATGCCGGTGAACCAGCTTCATCCATGCAACCTATCACAGGTGATGGTGTGGGAACAAGACAAATGGAGCCTGGATCCTGGAAGGTCTCACAGAGCAGAGCCACCCTCCAGAGCTGGGCTCCTCACCTCTGGGGGCATGTGTTAGAGAGACACGTCTCTCTTCTTTGTCACTATATATTTTGTGTCTCTGTTTCAGTTGCAAATTGACCTGTGCCTTCCTTAACAGTGCCTGCTAAGCTGCTCCCTGAGCTAATCTTCTCAACTTTAAGACCTCCCAAGGAAGGATTTTTAAACCTACCTTCACCTTTACTGCCTCAAAAAGAAGGCACAAATACTGAAAGTGTAAGGTAAGAATTTAGTATATTATCATAACACATTATTATATTGTTGGCTATGAAAATGTTCTTGACAATTAGTTTCTATACCTTATTTATATAAAATGACTAACTTCTATGGAGTATATAATATCTGTTAGATTCTGGGATTATTTCATTTAGTTTTCATCAAAACTCGGTGACATTAGTACTGTAGTCCCCCCTTATAGGTGGTTTCGCTTTGCAGTTTCAGTTACCTGTGGTTAACCACGGTCCGAAAATATTAAAAAGAAAACTCCAGAAAGAAACAATTCATAAGTTTTAAATTGGCGCTGTTCTGAGTGGTATGATGACATCTTGCACTGTCCCACTGTCCCACCTTGGATGTGAATCACCGCTTTGTCCAGAGTCTCCATGCAGGATTGCGGTGTCACAGTGCATGGGTTCAAGTAACCTTTATTTTACTAATAATGGCCCCCAAGCACAGTCAGTCACAGTTCTTAACTGTTTCTAAGTGACCAACTAACTGAGCACCTTGCCTTCCTGTTAGCTCGTCCGATGTCACTTCTTTCCTGATCAGATCTCTAGACTGGCTAAGTCACTTCGTGACCACAGACTGACAACATGGTAGATTTTGACAAGCCCATAGAGGTCTGATGGTCAAGCCCAGAGGTCAGCAAACTTTTTCTGTAAAGAGCCAGAGAGTGAGTACTCTTGGTTTTGTGAGCTGTAAGGCCTCTGTCGAAACTACAGTTGACCTTGAAAACTGCGGGAGCTAGGGCTGCCCACTGTTCACGCAGTCAAAAATCTGGGCACCACTTACATCAACTCTGGGCATATGCGGATTCCCAAACTTGGATGGAAAACACAGCTGATTTATGAGCATCTTGGATCCACTTATGCACATGTCAGTGGACCCAAACAGTTTGAATGTGCATCGTTCAAGGGCCAATGAAAAAGCAAAGCAGCTCACCCAATGAGGACCTGCACACAGTAAGAAGATGAACCTGGAGGTTGACACCCAAGGCTGTATTGCTAACCATTACGCTATACTGGCTTGGAAGTATGCAGAGTATAATATTCATTTTATCGTTTAAAAGTATGTTTGTATTACTTCATCAATGGTTCTCATAGGGCAGTGGAATAATGGTGGGTTTTACTTTCTTCTTTTTGGCTACAAATATTCTTTTAAAATTAAAAATTTAACCTGTATAACTTTTATAACAAGGGAAACTGCTCATGGATTTTAAATTAGGTACTAGTGTATCTTTTTTGCTGTTGACTCAGCATCTTTCTCCCTTTCTCTTTCTTAACAGAACACACACACACACAATTCATCAATTCATCTTCTTGGGGAAGCTGACTATTTCCAGTTGTAGGGAAGCCTGATTATCTAAGACTCAGTCCATCCTCTCTGTAGTGACTGGACATGTGGCCCATTCTGAAGCAGTGAGGAATGGACATGTGACCCAATTTGAACCAATGAGGAAAGAGCTTCTGGGAAAGTCTTGCATTGCCCTTATGTCAGATTCCCCAGGAAATCTTTTCTCTTTGCTCAGGGAATTAATGAAGAAATGGTGGGCTCAAATACACTCCACAGCCATCCTACACCCCGGAGAGAAGCGGTATAAAGGCGAAGCCACCCTGTCAGCAGAGTCCAGAGGGAAAAAACCATGCCTGAGATTGTTAAGACCTGATTCTGGCCAACTCTGGCCCTTCTGTAACTCGAGAATTCCAGAGACATGAGCCAGGAAATGTGCTCATTGTCAAAGCCCGATTAAGTTGGTGTTCTGTCACTTGTTGCCAAATGCAGAATGATCTGGAGAATTTAGTCCAGAACAATGTTTTTTCTTTAATAACTCAATATTTTAGGCAAAATAATTTTGTATGAGATAAAATAATTGCTCCTGTACTCTAGTTCACTCCGTAAAATATACTTGGTATTATTAGTCTTCATTGCAAACTTTGACAATTTAAAGTCAAGCCGTCACACGACGCTGCTCTGCCAAAGCACAAGTGGAATTTGGAAGGTGTACCCTCCACCGCTAGAACGTGCAGCGCCGACGACAAGGGAAGGTCACCGGGACCGTGAAACCAGTCCTGCCCGTCCAGTGAATGAAAGGGTTAGGAGTACTTCCAAGCAAGTCAGAATGTTGCCAACTCGAGAATAAATCCAGCTGGTCTTTGATTTACTAGCATGTTCTCCGCATTGACGCAGATACTCTGAAAGACGACCCACTTTACGGGTGTCCCAGGGCCCAGAGAGGCTAAGAGCTGTTTCTTGGATGGCCTCCATCTGGTAACGTTTTGGCTGTGCCTGTGCAGTGATGCCTGCCGCTGGCGACCTCTCGCAACTTCCAGCTCCATGTCCGGTAACACAGTTGTGCTTATTTTCTGTCACCCTGGGGTGAGCAAATTCTGCCAGGTCTGAGTCAGATACAGAAGAATAGAAATGCTATATCAAGTCACTGTATGTCCATTTAAATTCACTTTATTCAGATACATATACTTGACATCCAATAGAATTCAGCCAGTTTAAGCGAACACTCGAATGCGTTTGGTAAAAGGGTAGCATTACGTAGCCACCGGCAGCGTCACGACCTGGAACGTTCCCACAACCCTAAAAAGTTCCCTCTCGTCTCTTCCCAGTCCGTCCTCCCCCCAGACCCTGAGCCCCTGGCCACCTCCCCCCCACCTGCTTTCTGTCATGACAATGTTGCTTTTCTAGAATTCCATATAAAGGAACCATACCATGTCTTGTCTTTAGACTCCAGCATGGCCTTGCATTTCGTCATACATTTATGTCACCTGAGTGGCATGTGCCCACGCTCATTTGGAGCAAAAGAAAATGGAAAATGCTGTTGCTGTAGGAGCTCCTTCCTTCTCTCTGCTGCGTAGAATTCCATGGTGTAAATGTACCAGTTTTTTGATCCACTCATTTATGGATGAGCACACAGGTTGGCTTTTGGTGACACTTGTCTGTTTGGAGGCTTCTTGACCAGCAATGTTACTCACAGAAAAAGGCACGGCTCAGGGTGCAACGGCATGGGTCGTGCCCTGCTGTCGGCCCACAGAGCTGACTCCTGTTGGCTCTCTCTGTCTCTTCCCGGTCTTAACTCTGCCAAGTTCTTGTTTTATGTCAACAGGGATGTTCCCTATGTTAAAAGAGTATTTTATTCATCTTTCCTGGATTAATCCAACTCTGTTTACAAGGCTTCCTGGTGCCTTTCTGAAACTGTTCTTCAAGTTGACATTTTAATTTAAATTGCCAAGGAAGAGAAAGGCATTATAAATAGCCCTCTGTTATAAATACGGTGTTCAGAGCACCCCTGATGGGGACAGGTTTCTGGTAAGGAAAGACAACCCACCGAGGTCAGGCCACAGATGCCATATTTCACTCAGAACATTCTCTCTTTTTTTTTTTAGTTTAAAAATTTTTTATTGAATTTATTGGAGTGACATTGGTTAATGAAATTATAAGGGTTTTAAGTGTACAGTTCTATAATGCATCGCCCATACACTGCACTGCGTGTTCACCCCCCAAAGTCAAGACTCCTTCCGTCACCACTGATCTCCCTATACTGTCCTCTAGCCCCTCTCCCCCCGCCCCCCGCCCCAGCCCCTTCCCTCTGGCGATCACCGTACTGTCGTCTGTGTCTTTGAGTTTGGTTTTTCACTTGCTCCCTTCACCTTTCTCCCCCAGCCCCCCACGCCGCTCCCCTGTGGCAGCTGTCAGCCTGCTCTCTGTCTCCACGCGTCTGTTTCTGAACTCCACGAGCCTTAGTTCCCTCATCTGCGGCGGAAGTGGGTAGGCTCGCCTCATTAGAATTTTGGAGATTTGATCAGATAACCCTTTCACAAGACAGGAGTGTGACTGATCAGTGGGGTCTGCCCTGGGTGGGGGGGCTGACAGTTCAGGGGTCTGTATGTCTGCCTTGCAGCTTCACCCGGTCATCCCCCATACGTGAACTTTTCATCCTTCCACGTTTCCCAGGGAAAAGTGCCAACACCGAGGAGAGAGGCAATTTTTCTGTCTTCCATCTAACCCAGTGGTTCACTCAGTGTGGTGTCTTCACCAGATCCCTACAGGCTTTGCCCTCTAGAGGTTTTCTAATCTCTAAGAAGTCTATGTAGATAAAATATTAATTGAGAATTTGGGGCTCACTGATTTGGAGGACCAGCAGCCCCCTTAGAGTTACACTATCTCAGGTCTTTCACACCATCATGGGGGACCAGAGGATGGCGACAGGGCCAGAATAGCCCAGGGACTGCTGGGGGGGACCCATGTGCCCCAGCCCACCTCCTCTTGGGTGACACACTGGTCAGACAAGAGCCAGCACCGGTAGGCCCAGGGGTGAGCACCTGACACTATTGAGGGGCAGCCCACTTCTCAGTGGCAGCCGTGCTGCCTCTCATCCAGAAGAGAATTCCCCAAATTACCCACAGTGCTTTGGAAAGGTTCACACACCTCCTCATATTTTTAAAACAAGAGTAGATAAAATAGTTACCATATAAGAACTCTTATGAGAAAGAAATAGCCATACTAAATTATCATCAGTATTTGAGGCCTATCACAGTAGTTAAAAATAAGTCCTGTGGCCGTCCAATAAAAACATAATGTGAGTCACTCACATGTGTTAGTTTAAATTTTCTAGAAGCCACATTTTTTTTCAAGGTTAAAAAAAAACAGGCAAAAATTAGCCCTGGCTGGTGTGGCTCAGTGGATTGAGTGCCAGCCTGCAAACCAAAGGGTCTCCAGTTCGATTCCCAGTCAGAGCTCATGCCTGGGTTGAGGGCCAGGTTCCCAGTAGGGGGTGCATGAGAGGCAACCACACATTGATGTTTCTTTCTCCTTTCTTCCCCCCCTCTCTAAAAAGTACATAAATAAAATCTTTAAAAAAACAGGAAAAATTAGTTTTGATATATTCCATTGAACCCAGTCTATCCACAATACTGCCATATCAACATGTAACCCATGTGAAATTATCACTGTGACGGTTTCTGTGCTTTAGGTCACACGGCACCACTAAAACGCCCGAGCAGTTGACGCTCACAGCCCAGCCGTTGACGCTCACAGCCCAGCCCAGCTCCAATGGCCACAATTCAGGGCTCTGGGGACGCCCGTGGCTACTGTATTGGACGGAGCGGGTGGGCCGACCTGGGGCCCCACCAGTTCTTCCATTATGATGGAAACTCTGCGGATGGATGCTCCCGCCTCCCTGACACAATGGGCAGGCCACCCAGCAGAGCAAAAGGGCCTCTCTCTGGAGGTCCCAGGAGGGCCCCAAGGGCAGCCATAGTCTCAGCAAAGGTTAATGGGTTGCAGCTGTGGGTCAGGTGTTGGAACATTTGTTTCTTAAAAACAAATCTGAAAGGGTTTTTTTGGGGGGAGGGTGTGGGAGAGGTGTTAAAACAGAAAAAGAAAGAAGAAAACTGAGTTCTAAAACTCTTACCCTGGAGACTCGGAACTTGGTGGGGAAAAACAGAAACCTGATGTGAGTGAATTGAACATGCCCTTGAACTTCCCGATAGCACTGACCAGTGCCAGGGCTCATTAGCGGAACAGGAAAGTTCTAAATATCGAATCTGAGAGCACGCCCGTGTAACTATAGCGACGTGCTCAGACACACAGAATTTCACTTCTGTGAGTAGTCGGTATGTGTCAGTCACCAGTTACACAGGATCTTTTTGAAGAGGGAGAACAGGCTAGAGCAAGTCAGGTAAAGCAAAAAATCTGGTATGTCACAAATAAAACTCAAAACCACATAGACCTATCCCCAGCTTTTCGAAAATTCGCTTTTACGAGAGACCTGCATCAGTACCTGCTTCCTCTAACCGACACAAACCTGGAGAGGATTCTCACTGTCAGGAAAAGAGGTGAAAGAGAAAGTAGCGCTCGGTGTGTTTTGCAGGACCCCCGACAGAGGCAGCAAGCGCCCGGCAGAGAGAGGCCCTGCCAGGCTCCGACCCCGGAAAGCCCACTCTGCACTCGGCGTCGAGCCCCGGTGTGGGAGCTGTGTCTGTGAGCAGCTGGGCTCCATCTCCATTCGTTCTGTGCATCTGTTAGCAAGATAGCAAGATGTGTCCCAAGGTGACTGCTTCTTTGCTTTATGCCACTTTGGATCCCAAAAGGTGTCACAGCGTCGCTCAGTGTTCGGACACTCCCACCCAGCAAAATTCTTACCACCATTTCTTTTCAGTCTTCTGAATGCTCCCGAAGGGTTTTAATAGGAACACAGCCTTTGATAGGAGAGTGACAGGCCATTATAAGTTCACGATGTGGTCTCCCTCCGTGCTGGCTGGGGGATGTCCCCCATGTTCTGTTAGCTTTGTCTTCCCAGGCATTTGGGGGCCTGCAGGACCCCAGGAATGACACAGTGTCTTCGTCCAGTTACGTTCTCGGAAGGGGCTTTCCGCCTGGGCCTGGGAGTGCCAGCAGCCCTCTCTGGACAGGTCCTGGACAGCCAGGCCACATCCAAGTGCCCAGAGCCATGGTGACGGTGAGTCCAAGAGAGCACTCTCATAGAGCCCGCAGGCTGGGGCCAGCTGCCCCCTGCACTCCTGCCTGTCTCAGGAAACGGGATCCCTCTTCTTTCCCCTCATACCAGGCTCTCCCCCGGCACAGCCTCCCGGCTCGCCTGTCTCATCGGCTAGGTCCACAGGCGTCTCTCTCTTCAGGGTGTTCTGTCCAAATCCCTGTCCTGAGCTGGCCCCCGCCTGCTTGCCATGCTGTAGAGAGGCCTGGCTGGCCTTGGTGCCCTCCATTCCTGTGAGGTCCCAAGCTTTGTCCCCATGGGCACAATCTTCCTCCTGCTCCCAGTCGGCCCGGAAGTGTGGCCTCTGACTGGGAAACGGGTCTTATTTTCCCATAGGAACTTTAAATTGTTTATGTTTTGATCAAAGTATTATTTATTTTTTACCAGGCATAAACACGAAACTTCTGTGCAATCATAATTTGAATTGAAAAGCATTTTTCTTCCGAAGTTGGTGTTTCACAAACTGAAACCTGTATTCCTAATAATTTTGTTTTTCTTTAAAAGAGATCTGTGATGGTACTCATTAGCACCGTTTGCCAAATATTTTCAGTTCCCCACCTCCCACCGCACCCATTCTGGCGGCGTGATGGGATTGCACTTCTCGCCTCTTGTTCCCTGGCAATTGGGTGGGGCTGGCTCCCCAAATCTGTCAGGAAGTTGTGAGCCCTTCATTGCTGCAGGAAGACCCTCGGAACACTTCCTGGTCTGCAGTGGCCCAGGTGGCAGTGGCGGCGAAGACACCCTGGTTTAGAGTGGGGACACTATGACACAAGGGGAGCCCTGTCCCCAACCTGTGTGGCACAGACAAGGGTTAACCTTTGTTGTTTCAAGCCACCAAGATTTTGATGCATGTGTTAAACCCCAAACCCCCGCCAGAATGTCCTGAGTGATAAAAATCCTGTAGATTCCTCAAGTTTATTTAAAAACCCTCTAGCCTACACCTTTTTCTTCGTAGGAATTTATTATGTTAAGTACTAAGGTTTCCTTTTGAAGTAATTAAACTAAGGCTGATTTACATTTGGGAAAATTACCATCTTTATGATTTTGTCTGTTTCTTAGAATTAATAAGTCCTGTAGATAAGATGACATCAGTAAAACTAAAAAAAAAAAATGAGGACTATTCCTACGGCATTTTAAATGAATAGGCACTAATCAGCTGATTGCAGAAACAAACCACAAAGCGTAAGACTGCGCAGAGAAAGCTGGGGTAGAACTGCCTTCTGGCCAAAGCTTGGAGCTCAGAGAGTTCACCGGGTCCAGGGAATGAGAAAGTTAACAAACCAGATTTTAGCCCATGAGTGGGATCTAATGAAGATATGGGTGGGCCTAAAAAGCATGATCTCCTTTGACATTTATGAAGTGTGCTCATACATATCACCTCCATTGGAGAGGTACAGAGGGCAGGCATTTTCTCACAGAGCGATTCTCAGTTTCTTAAAGAACCACTTGATTCCCTTAGGGGAACATTCCTATCCCTTCTGCCTCTGCATGACTGATGTTGAGGCTTGGAATAGGACTTCCATTTTATTTCAAAGAAGAACAGTTAGAGAACAAAGTCCATGGTCAGGAAGTGTGCTGTAGAGGTTGGTAAGTATTTGGGATGCTTACTAACAAAAACATATTCATCTTGTAGGGCCAAGAGTGTAAAGATGGCTGTGTGGTGGGTGTGGATGAATCTGAGCTCCAAGGGGCTCCTTTCCTGCACCTACAGCCCCCTGGAGCTGCCCGGGGCTGCTGCTGTCACCAAGAGCACCAACAACCTGTCCATTCTGGCTACAGCACAGGAGCCCGGATTTCCTTAGAAACAATTGTCAGGATTTAGGTTGTAACTAATTTAGAAACAGGAACTTCGTACCTAATGAATCTGCTTATTAGATGGTGCTCAGAAAATTGGCTCAGTATCGAGACATATAAAGTTCCAAAAATGTACTTCAGTAGAGTACTAGTCACTTAATCCTAAGCTCCAAAGGTCCATCTTAAGTCTGGTATATGAAGTGCCCTAACATTCTCACGCATTCAGAAATATGCTGACGGCAAACACGGTGGCACGCACGTTACAGTGAGCATTTTTGTGCATCGTTTGCGGGCTTCGCTGGCAGGATCAACGCCATTCTCTGTGTGGAATCCGAGCAGGAAGACTGGTCCCATTAGGGAAGGTGCTGCTCAAATTTCCAGGGACTTCCTTTCCAGCATCCTGCAGTATTTTCTAGGCCAACACCTTTCCCACTCGACTTGGGTACTATGCTGGAGCCCCATCGGGCACTCCCAGGCCCTAAGTTACTTTCTCTGGATCTTTTGAAATAAATTTCACGCAGGCAGTTCTCCAGTCCCAAGTCTGGGATAATTGCGCACAACAGTCCACAGAGATCGTATAATGTATCATGGGACTAGAATACCACCCAGCCCTCCCGGGCTTTGTGGAAGCCAGGATCATGATGTGGTTCTTCTTTTGGAAGAATGAAAACTATGCTTATCAAAATCCCCCTTGGAAGGGAAATGTCAGAAACACACATTGTCAAAGCTGGAAAGTCCCCCTCCGCAGCAATACCCGTGTGTGTGAAAGTTCGCTCAGATATAGAGTAGCGGGCCACCAGTAAGAGTTGGAAATCTCTCTGGCAACTGAGGGAATCTCAGACTTAGCCTGGCACTTTCTAGTGAGCTTTTAAATCTTCTCTGTTTGGGAAATATATCCAAGAGTGGGATCATTCAGGTCGATGACGATCTCCTTGGGATGAGAAAGCTCAAATGTCAGTGCTTGATGTCACCTACACATGTCGCCATGGGAACTCTCCACGAGCGTGTTCACACATGAATATCAGTGTAACATTGTAACAAACATGCCTCTGCTTATGACTGTTCGACTGATGATTTTTTGACTTTATGATGGTGCAAATGTCATATCCATAAAATTATGAGATAATCAACACTTTATTATAAAATAGGTTTTGTGTTAAACAATTTTGTCTAGCTGCTGACCAACGCGAAGTGTTCTGAGCTTATTAAGGTAGGCTAAGCTAAGCTGTGATGTTGAGTAGGTTAGGTACATAAAATGCATCTTTGATTTACGGTATTTTCAATATGATGGGTTTATAGAGACAGACGTAACCCCATTGTAGGTCAGGCAGCATAATAAGCTGTACATGAGCTGTGAACCATGAACTCTGTAGAATGTCATGAAAATAAGGAAACTACGATCAAGCTTTCCTGGGTTTTTAGGCGAACAGAGCACACCAGCTCTCACTAAGACATATGGACATACTCAGTCCTGTAGTGCTAGAGGCTGTTTGTTAGCTGAAGCTGTAACCTACGACTTCCTACGAGCATATTCCATGCACAGAGCAGAGGTGGGGGAGTGCAGGGGAGAGGAAGGGATCTTTAGAATTAGGGCTTTTAAAATCCTTTTAAAAAATGAAAACAAAACTGCCGCTACAGTGACACACCACCCCCCCCCCCCGCAGTTAGTACTGCACTGTAGTTGTATAAGCCAGGTAAGTGACAGCGGCTGTTGTAAGTGACAACGGCTGTGTAGTCAACGTATTGGTTGACTACTGATAAATAATGCTGTGTAACACGCATCGACCTTACTGATATAAAATAACAAGCATTCCTTTAGCTCACACATTTGTGGGATGGCTGTGAGAGTGCTGGTCTAGGTTTGGGGGCGCTTTGCCACAGCAGCTCTGGTCCAAGTGTCTCTGTCCCCTCTGGGTACAGTAGGAGGACCTGAGAATCTTCTCATAATGACGGCTGAAGGGCAGAGGTCAAGCCAAACACACAAGCACATTTCCAGACTACTGCGTCACATCTGATAACCTACCACTAGCCAAAACAACCGACATGACTAAGCCCAAGGTCAAAGGGCAAGACATACCCTCCATCCACCATGAGAACAAAGCCAGTTACATCGCCATGCTCAACGTCCGAGGAGCCAGGAAGCATCTTCATTCAATGGAAATGAGGAGGATGTGAGCATTTCAAACAATGACCTAATCTACCACAACCCAATGTCATCCAGATAACTGAAAATGTGCTGAATCTCTAAAGCCTCCTCTGGCAATGGAAACAGGGCTAGGTGTTCAAGTGACTCCTCCTTCTGCGTCAGGTAGCTACCTAGTGTTTGGCATTCTGCCCATCCTTTGATCTTTCCCAGTTTTTCTACATAAGTTCCTATGTGCTCAGCCCACTTGCCTTGTTTGTACTGTATTTGATTTGGGCCTTTTCTTTGCAGTGCATCATAGTCACACCACTGGTATATTCAGAGAGCCTGGTGTTCTGACCACCTGCATCTCTCCCTGCTGGCTATGTCTTCAACACAGTCACAGGCCAGCCAGGAACTTTGGCAAATGAGAGCAGCCAGACAGAGAGCCAGAGGTTATTCACCCACGGGATTAGTAGCATCCATGTGAAATGCAACTGATGTTTACAGGACAATCAACTCTCAGAATAATCTACCTGGCTGAATGTTGGATTGAATCCACTGGACAGATTTTCTTCTGTTAAAATTGAAAACAAACAAAGATGAGCCTTGAAAACTCCCTGAGCAGACAAAACCAGTTTAATCACACAAAGCTTAATTTGGCTTATTTTATATGACCAACTTGACCTGTGTCATTTCTTGCTTATGCCTCTGGAAATGATAAGCAAAACTTGAGCTTTTCCTTAAGGCTGACCTGCCATCTCTACTGACCAATTTCCTAACGTTTCAGAAAATTCAATATTATAGCCAATCAATGCAAAGAACACACAGCCATCGACAAGGGCAGTTACTTGAGTCACCAAATTGAGTCACCATCTCAATGATTTCAGATACTTTATACACAATACAGCTCTGACCCTTACTTCCGGTTTCCAGCTTGCAACCGTCTTTCTGGTGTGTGCGCCAGCAACTTTTACTAATTACTACTTGTGATTATTAATTACTAAAGTGATTCATCAACTTCACTTTGGTTATTTCTGAACATTTGACACTTCCCGCACCTTCCTTCCCTTCACTAAAAGCCCCGGTGGATTGGTGATCCCAGCTGGTAGTGAATTCAGGGTATCTTCTGTAGTATGGAGCATCCTTGGGTCCCTTTAAGCTAGGCTCTTCATTACATCTACAGTAGACCAGGACCTGTGGTGCCAGCAAGGGGACAGGCTGGGGTGGGGAGGTCGCTGAGGCTCCTGTGATGAGTGGGGAACACAGAGCTGCCAACTTTCTGGGACTGATTTGCATCCAAGCAGATTCTAATTCATTCCCGCCTCCCCTACAACCTATGATATGCACCCTTAGCCCAAGGCGGAAACTGGAGAGGTCTTGAAGGATGAGGTAATTTACATGGTGACAACTTCTTCCAAAGTGAGGATGTACTGAGAAGACATTCTGTGAAAAGTAAGAGCACAGGGTCATCTGCCTCGGGCCTCAGGGTCCCTAATTTATATCCAGAGAGCAGGGACACTAGCCAAGGTGACAAAAGGACTCTGTGAAGGTTTGAAGTGACTATGTAAACATGCAGCTTCAAGATGAGTCTAACACTGACCTGGGCAGCAGTTATTTGAGTCACCAAAACAAAAGTAATTGATATCATTTCACAAAACGATAATAGAATCCCGCTTTGATTCTGGTGCTGGTGCTCACGTGCAGTGTCGGTGCCACTGGCCTGATTTCTGAGTTCCATAAAGCGATGTTCTGCCCATTGCTGTGCTTTGTGGGAACATTAGAGTCTCTGAAATAGAAAACTGTGGTTTGGCCTTAATTCAGCTATTAGCAAGGTGTTCTGAACCGAAATGGTAATTCCTTCTCTCTTTGAAGACAGTACTTTGCTTTGTGGCTTATGTTGTACAATTAAAAGGGTTGGGGATGGATAGGGCTAGTTTGAAGACAATTCATTTAAAAAGCTCAATGTACCCTCTGAGAAGTAGGTGGTTCCAAGTGTGAGACTGAAACTTACGAGATGAGCGTGGAAAATCTCACCGTGTGGACGAGCAAGGAAGCATTCAGAAACTCCTAGGGTATGGGTGTGGCAGAGAGCCCCGGGAACCAACAGGGGTGAGCCTCGGCTGCCGAAGATGCCAGTGTGAGCATCGATAAGGATAATAACAAAAACTGCAGCGGACTGAAGCCTACACTGTCGGTTCAAATTCAGGAGTTCATAATGAGGCTTAAAACTCACAACACAAGATACTGATCACTTTTGGGAGGAAGGAGGGAGCCAGCTCTTTATTTAGAAAACAAAAAATTGTGCTTGCATCCTGCTTTTTCTATAGGAACTGCATGTCAGAGTCACCGAGCAGCTGATGGGAGAAGTTAGTCTTTATATAAGTATCCAATAAGTAACAAATGAAGAAATCCTGTTAAAATGAGATACCGCCATTTTGCACTGTCTGATGAATTAATAAATGCAGGCAATGATTATCGGTGGCAGCTAACATCACAAGAAGGGACAGGCAGACACTAAATGTCTCTACATGGAAACGTATGGAGTCACTAAGTCGGGGTCTTGCCGAAAATATCCAACCCGAACCCAATTAAAGCGCTAGAGCTAACTACCCCTTTCAGGGAAGACACACGTCAAAGGGTCCTCGGAGAGCTAAGCAACAAAATTTAGATTGTAGAAAATTCCACAGCAATAAAGCCCCCAAAGGGTGTTCTTCACCCCCAAAGTCGCAAGAAGAAAAAGTGCAGGAACCTATAAAGAGCAAAGAGGCTTATCGACCAATCACAACATATAAAAGTCATCAGCCATTTGTCCTGATTCAAACCCACGAGGTGTAAACATCCTAAGACAGCCAGGGAATTGGAAACACTGACTTGGTATTTCATGGGAAAAAATGACGGTCATTTTTAAAAATGGTGACATTGAGATTATTTCTATATTTTATATTTTGTCTACCACGGCCACCCCAATGTGCTCTTACGGCACTGGCTATCAGTCCTCACAGCTGGATCAAACGTGTGATAATTTGTACTCAGCTGAATATTCTTTGGCGTTTTTTTTTAGCAGGAGCCTGAAGGCAGAGCACACACAGTCCCAGAGATAGTAACTGTGTGTTTCCATTCTATAGGTACAACCGGAAACAGTGCAAGATGGGAGGTAGGCTACCTAGGATAAGGCTCTTCATTGGTGGGGAAGACAGTAGGCGGAGTATAGAAAAATAAGATTGGGCTTGAGTTGGTCGTTGCTGGCCCTGGGTGATGTGCATAAAGAGATTCATTAATTCTTTTCTCTTTTTGAATATGTTTGGAATTTTCCATCATAAAATTATTTAAAGTGAAAACTCACAGGAACAACAAAATCAGACACACTACACACGCAGACTCGGCTTTGGTAACAAAATGCCGACGGTGGCAGCTGGAATGCCAGAGTGAACTCCTGAGGGAGGCTGAAGTCCGACTTCAAACAAGGACTATCTGTCAATCTCCAGTGGGAAGGTGCTGGGAGCCACTGCATTGGAAGCTCATGATCTTTGACAAGCACCACTCAGAGCACTGACCTCCCTCCCTGTGGGAGTGACCTCCGTGGTGCTCATGAACTAGAAGCAGGTCAGTGGGCCCGCTGGGGTGGCCTTGAACTAGACATTCACCGGATGTGCCACAGCAGCTGCTCTGGGCACCACCCTCCGGCCTCCCAGCAGCTCATGAGAAGCCCAGACATGCCCAGTTAACGTGTGCTTCGTCTCACAAGCCAGCAGCCCAGAACTGTTTTCCCATGTTCTTAAAACCTTTGATTTGGTTCTTACATGACATGTGGGATGACGTGTGGAATGTCTTCAGGACACTCCTGAATGAATAGCGAAAATATTCATTTGACTCATAAAATTGAGTACAAATGCTCACACAATGGATCCAGCTGTGAAGACCAACAGTGAACAGGATGAGAGAGAACCTGAGAAGCAGGGGAATATCTTTTCCCCAAAAGGAAAGGACAGCTCAACTGTGCCCAAAGAACAAGGATCCACTCGTCTTACTGGTTAAAACAGACCGTTCTTTATCTGTACAATATACGTTATGATCCATAAACCTCAAGGTTCATCAGTGATCTACTTCCAACAGGGACAGACTGGCCAAAGCTCGCAGCTGGATGTAAGAGTGAAGGAAGAAATCCAAACGTAGCTGGCCACACTCTGCGGGGCTGGAGGGTTACCACTGAAACCAACGAAACCTTGATGCTTCTTAGACTGCTTCTATCAAAACAAACTGAATGCTACGAAGAAAACAATGTCAGCGCCCTAGCATTCTTAGCAGTGCATGTCAAAGACTCACAGCTTCCCAAGGTTCTTCTCTAAGGCGCCTTCTGGAATAAGCCTCCCGTTGCTCTGCATTCACTTCAGTCTTAGCAGCTACGCACGCACGCACGGCTGTCTCTTTTTGTATGCTATTCCCTCATTATGCAGGGCTTGCTCCCAACATACCGGGATGTGTGTGTCTCCAACTGCTTATCAGATCTTCCAAAGGACAAATAATGAGCTTTTAATCCCCCCAATTTCTCTTAGAGCAGTGATACGAGGCACCCAAAAGCCTGTGCTGAGGGAAGGAAGGAAGGAAGGAAAGAGGAAGGAATGGAGGGAGGGAGGGAGCAGGGAGTGGGACAGCCAGCAGATGCACAGTAAGTCCAAAGGCTGAAATATTACATTCTTGTTCAAGTTCTGGTTCAAATGCATAGCTCTTCTGAGACTAAATTTAAAGACAAATCTTTAGACTAAATTGAATGTCAAGAAAAGATTTACAGATTGTTCAATTACAGTGAATGAATGACTAAATACAATGGGTCCCACAGTAAATAAAGTATAACAATTCAGGTAACTTGGTGCCAACATTACTATATGGACTAAGTGACCAATGGACCTCAACTACAATGCTATTACAACTTCACAAACTAAAAATAATTCAGTCCGATGTTTGATAACATGTGCATAAAGTGACAAATTCACCCATGGTAACAACCCTTGTTACTAGTGATAAATAAAATTACCTCTGAGTAATTGGGCGAGAGATATTTCCCATTGCATTTGGCAATGCTCCTCAGAATTTTTAGTGCTTTATCGCCTTTCTTCCGAGTAATCAGCCAGCGGGGAGATTCAGGAACCACCCTGGCAAGATGCAAGTATTTTTGAGTCATGAGTAGGAATTTCAAAACCTAAAGTTTTATAGCTCCAGTGTCGCTAACAAAATGGATCACGCAATTAGATAAAAATGTAGGAGAATCTTTGAGTTTAGAATAGGCTCTCAAAAACACAGAAAATCTTTGTAAGTTGACTATGGAAGGTAAAAAAACACTCAGTTGGTAGCTGGACCATTGCTCACAATAAAAATAATTAAATACTACACTGCTGTTGCAGCAGGCTGCCCTAGAATGTAGTGCCCACGATTACACATGTGAAGAGAACTGGGATTCAATGAACATTCAGGGGAAAGTTAGGAACCTGAGTTACACAAACTGATTGGACCACACACAGGGAACAGACTGACGGCTGTCAGAGGGGAGGGGAACGGAGAGGGGACTGGAAGAAAGAAGGTGAAGGGATCAGGCAAAGAACACACCTGCATCACCCACAGACACAGACAACAGTGTGGTGAGGGCCTGGGGTGGGGGCGGGGCTGGGTGCAGGCGGGCAAAGTGGGGGAAATGTGGGACATCTGTAATAGTGTCAACAATAAAAATAAAGTTAAAGCATTAAACAATAAAAAATTAAATAGAGGAATGATTAAAATATGTTCATGCCTTTGAAAGTCACATGCATATGCCTGTAGCTTTCCAATTACTTTTCTCATATCCTTAACATTTTCCTATTCCTCCGAGAATTTCTGAGCAATATCAATTTGCTTAATAAAATATATAGAGTAGCAAATCGATTTCTCTGCATTGATTTCGTGCTGAAATACTGGCAGATACGGTTTTTTGCCTTGTAGTTTTCATAAAGATATTATGAAATAAAACATAATTAAACACTCTATTTAGAATTTTGTGTTTTGGTATTTTATTAATTTCAGTCACCATTAGTCAAATAATCAATAATCTCTACCATAATTTTTCAAATTCTCTAGAAATTCCCAAAGCCCACTGCCCTTCTGCAGATGTTAGAAAAGCTCCTTAATTGTTTCCTGTTCCTGTTGGCTTGGAGGCATAGATTCTACACTTCCGTGGGATAAGAATAAATTCAATAACGATGAAAACCACATTACCAGTAATAAAGGAGGAAGAGAAAGTTGGGCAGCGTTATGGCCAGCTGGATGCCCTGCCAATTGGGGATAAAGTAGGCAATTCCAGGGAGAATTATGATTCCAAGGGTGAAAAACATCTGAATCACGATTCCCACAATCCTCCTTTGCTTTGAGCCAACGATTTCCGTCACTGAAGGAAAACAAACACGGAAGTCAGGGAACCTCAAGGTCGGCTCCAAAATAAACAAGCAGAGGCACAGCACCTGTCACATCCATCTGCATTGCTAGAATACCACCGAACTCTCCAAGATGCCAGGCTCCCGCATACACTCACACGATGGAGCTGTGCCTCCCAGACGACTCAGGAAGGTGCTCTAAGCTCTTCCCTGCCAGTCATCGATCGGCAAGCGCTCGCGCTCCCCTCACACACGGCCCAGCATTCTTCTGAGCATACAAAGAGTGTGTGTGTTGGTTTTAAGAAAGCGTCAATGATGACCATTTTGGAAGGTCATTGTAATTATGAAAACATACATATAGTACCCTTGCTAGGTTTTATCACTGATCTCTAAAGAGATGCACATTATAGTCCCTTCAGGAGATTCAGTATGAATATTAGACTCTATAAATAGTTTTTCACTATCACAAGATCATTTCTATCAAATGAGAATTCTCTCTACAGGGCTGGACTTCTCGTGTGTGTGACATTTCTTGAAAAGTCACGTGGGAAGTGTCATCGATGGCACCATCCCACCTCCTCACCTCTAACGAATTGGTTTCTGTCTGCCGCCTCCTCTATTCTGATCGTTCTGGGATGTGCTCTTTTTCTTGCTCTAAGGCCACAATTTTTAAAGTTCACTAGATTTGGGTGTCCTTAAAAATGCTTCATATTTCAGAGTTATCCCTTCTGTGCCAGGCAGCGCCAGGCAGTCCTTCCAACACTCTCTCCCCTTTCCTGTCCGTAAGACTTTCAAACAGTCTCCAGAGTGGGCACTGCTTGGGGAGGGATTGTCCAGCATAACAGAAGAGAAGAGAAGCCCGAAGATCTGGAGTGATAATCAAAGAAGAGTATTCAAATTCCCCTGGCCACAAATCCACCATGATTTTTAGACTAGATGCCCCGTCTCGACACCACAGGAAATCGAGCCAAAGGTAGCAGCCAGGACTTCCCAGTAATATGAGCAAAGAGCAAGGGGAAGGCTTTCTTCCTTTCATGCCCAGAAGGCCAAACTTTCTAGTTACAGAAGGTAGCACAGCTTCACAAGTGGCCTTCTCACTTTTAGCTCACATCGCCGACACGGTGAGAAGTTCTCCACTGATACGGAAGGAATAGAACACAGTCATCTTAAACCGTGCCACAGAAGTACACAGAAAGGTCTTTAAAAATCTTCCAAGGAACTATTGGAATCTTAATAAAAATTAATCTCTAAAAAAGAAAAGCGAGAAAAACAATCACGTATGGATAACAGTATGGCAGTCCTAGAAAGCAGTCGCCCCAGTATTTTGTGACATGCCATATTTGGTCCCCGAGGTAAGCTAGCATTGCAATTCCCACAGAGTCGGAATCTTGCCTCTGCACCCCGCTATGTGCAGAAATAATTACTGTTGCCACATGAAGCCTCACCATATTTGCATGAGGAAGGCTGCCTAGCCCATACTTCTTACCCACCTAACCCTGGTCCTCAAATAGACAAGGAGATGCAGCGATGTCTTACCGATCACGTAGCAAGTAATCCACGTCCCCTTTCCAAACACGCCTTGCAAGAAGCGGAAGACCACAAACACAGGGAAATTTGGTGCAAATGCCACCACCACACCGGTGACACCGACACCGAAACAGGATATTAAGTAAATGACTATCCGGCCGTACCTGTGTGAGAAAGAGAGAGGAAGGGTCACCTTAATCATTGTCTCCAACACCAAGAACAACATTGCCCGTAAAAGTGTGGTTAAAAGAGGTCGAAGGACAAATTGGGGGGTAAATTCCTTAACTTCACCCAGACTCAGGTTTCATGTGTTTGCTTCTGTTGTTCTGCTGTTTTGTCCACATATTTGATGAGGTCCGTCCAGAAAAAGTCCAGCCATTGTTAACATAACGAAAATGTTTTGTGTGACATCGCTGTAACCTGGTAGCCAAGGAGAGTGGACTGGAATGCACATGCGTGAACAATGACGACTTCACCGCACTAGGCAGTGGGGGCGGTACATGCTGCTGAGTGAGCATGTGTGCTGGGTGGCCGTCGCATCCAAAATGACTGAGCTAGTAGAGCAATGAATCTGCATCCAATTTTGCATTGAGCTTGGACATTCCTCCACAGAAACTAGTCAGTTGACTCAGAAGGCCGCAGCTATGGGCAGCTTCATCATTACAATGCACCCGCTCATACATCACGTCTCACGCAGCTTTTTGGCAAAACATCAAATCACCCAGGTGACTCGGCCCCCCTACAGCCCAGATTTGGTGCCCTGCAACTTCTGACTTTTCCCAAAACTAAAATCATCTTTGAAAAGGAAGAGATTTCAGCCATCAGTGAGATTCAGGCAAATATGACGGGGCAGCTGAAGGAGATTGGGAGAACAGTGTGAGGTCCCAATGCCTACTTTCAGGGGACTAAGGCGTCATTGTCCTGTGGACAATGTTTCTTGTATCTTGTTTCTATTTTTCATAGTATACAGCTGGATACTTTCTGGACAGACCCATCTACCTGGACTCTTTTTCCACAGGTTTGGGCTGCAGCTTCATTTCCTGGAGTGTGTACACACACACACACACACACACGCACGCACGCACATACACACACACACACAGGGTCCAGCACAAATAACACCTCTTTTTATTACAAAATCATAAGCATGTCATTCTATAACATAACAATATCACACTCAAGCACACCATAGGACATTTTGGTGAAATGTTCAAATTAAAACTATAAATTATTACACCCATATTATTACCCTATCCACTGCACTGAAGCAGGCGTTATTTCTGCCGGACCCTGCGTGTATATATGTGCTCCTACACCTGTGTACAGACGTGTATTTTTTACCTTTCCACGGTGAGGTTGTGGTGAGAGGGTCAGATGAGATGCGAACAAGAAAGCCCTATATAAAGTTCAAGCCACTGTGAGTGGCCCCTAAGCTTTGTATTTCCTTGTCACCATTCACCTAATGACTAAATAGTTTAGGAAAAGGAAAGAAGGTATCATGTGCGGAAAATCCGAGAATCTGATTTTAAACGGTTCCGCAGAGTTGTGCCAAATCATGGGCTGGAGAAAGCTTATCACCGATGACTTTTAAGAGACTAGAATGATCACATTTCTCCCTAGAAGTGTCCACCAAATTCACATTATGCATCGTCCTGCTCCCGTCCACAGAGTGGGCAAGGAAGCGGGCCCAGTTTTCAAATTCACTCCCTGCCCTTCCCACGGTGCCTTCTCGCAAATGCGTGGCCTGGTAAGCTGTTTGTTGTCCTTTCCGTAAGGAGGAGAAGGAGCTGACAGATAGCTGGCCCTGTGGGGGCAGAGTTACTCAGGGTTCCGTCCTCCCCCCAGAACAAGCCGTCTCCTCCTGGGGCGTAGTCGGGGACACCGTATCTTCTTCCGTCCAGCTACTCTGCTTTGAAGACATGTTTCTGGATTGTGCAAGAGAAACACGCAGAAGAAGCAAAACCTACTGTTTACACTAAGCAGAGTAAAAACAAAATTAAAGAAATACATAACTCAAACCAGGAGAGAAAGTGCTATGTTGGGGAGATTAAAAAAAAACCCACAAGAAGAAGAATTGACAGGGCTAGAAGTAGAAACAGTAGAAAAAGACATAAAATACAGGAAAAGGGCACTGGACACAAAGGATTAAGGAGAAAGTTACATGCAGACGAGAGTTATGGGGACAGCAAGAGAAACCTCGGAGACAGACGAAGGGTCAGAGGAGGAAACCAAGGCCTTGCCCATGTTGAACCCCTGGTCTGCTCAAACTCTGATCCCCAACCGGCTGCAGGATCTGGGGCGTGTGGTTGTCTCGCACAAGCTCGTTCACTGCTGTGGGCAGGTCTCTGGGACATGCCCTTAGCACTGCCTGCTGCACCACGGTCGGAAGGACCCACCCAGGCTGGGCTCGAGGAACCGGAGCAATACTAAGCCAGGTGTGGTCAAGGACCAGAGCTTCCTCTCCCTGTTTTAACAGGTACGGAGGGAATTATTAAATCACTATGAGTATTTTCATAGTTAGAATTGGGGAGAAGGGACAGCTGACATCAACACCGTCTAAAACGGGAATACCGGAATAAAAAGCATGGCCTTGAACCCGTACAAGCACCGTGTCTGCCATTAACTGGTGTGTTTGTGAATGTCAACTGAAGAAAACCCCTTTAATGATTTTGGGAAAACATTTTTCCTTGCAGAGTTTTAAATCTGTAGAATAAAATGCAAGGTTTGCTTTTTTTAATTAAATGGAACAAATTTTGGAAGGCTGACCTATGACTCAAGGAATCAAACCACAACCAGCAAGGGACTGAAGTGCACGGGATGAACCCGCAGCGTCCAGCCCACTCTCTGTCAGCCCCCCGGGGGAGCCACCGCTGGCGGGTCTGGGCTTCCACTCAGATGCTTTCAGACCCACCTGCGCAGTTCAAGGGCAAAGGAGACAGACACAGTTGAAGAAGAAAAGAATTAGTCCAGTCAAACTAGTGTGAATGTCACGAGTGGAGGCATTAGGATTGTTTTCTGCATCTAGTGAGACTGTTTCTCTGATAGTTAACATACACCATTTCATCTCCACACATACCTGTGGCACTGTCATAGCAATGCCTACCTGTCCGCTGCGTAGCCTAAGGTGAACGCCCCGGCCAGGAAGCCCAGGTTTAGGATGGCTTGCGTGAGGTCCAGCATCCAGGCGTTGACGCACACGAGGTCAAACTGCAAGACAAAGAGACGCACGGAGGACGTGTGGCCCTGCTTGTCCTCAGGGCACCTGCCCTTATCTTGAGTGAGGATCAGGGACCTCACATAGTTCTGCTCCACTACACCGTAAATTCAGAAGTCAATCACATGCCTTTTCACACTGACTTACAAAACTTGCCTCTGTCACTTTCAGTAACTGCCAAGGGTGCGATTTCTACTGTGCTCTAAATACTGACATTTTCAAATAATGTTGCTACGTCATTCTTTCAGCTGAATCCGATGGGATCCAAGCACCACGGCCATTTGAAGTCTGCCATCGCCCGCTGCAAACAAGTTCTTCAAATCTCTAAGACTTGGCATCAATTCCTTTCCTCTTTCAATTCTTATTTTCTTTCTCACCTACTCTCAACCTAGTATTTCATGTGTATTGTGTTAACAGTGGTGAGGTAAATAAATCTTATTATTGTTTATGCCTTTGTATATAATAAATTAGGTATGTAAATTAACATTTAATTTTAAAGCTTTTCTATTTAAAAATCTAGTCTCTAAGTATTAGAATGTTTTCTGATTAGGTTACAATGACAGTTACTTTTAGACCATAATTGACAAAAATGTAAGATACGGTGAATTTTGAACAGAATCATTGCACAAGAGTAAAATTCTGCTGGAAATGCAGCTTTCCAGTTCCAGAACGTTAAGAAAGTCGAGCACTTCCCAGCTAGTTCATGTAATCTGTAGATGAAGAGTGCTTACTACTAGAACAAATGAGGGCCCAACCTCAATTTTATTTTTTTAAATGCATGTGCCAGGAAGCTTGTCCATATGAGAAAAATGAATGGGAATGGAGAGGGTGTTGTTAGCACCGTGTTACTCCATCCTTTTGCTCTCCCTCAGCTGTACGCCAGAATCACATGGCAATCTATTATCAAAATCACTTCTACTTTTCTACTAACCATCAACACGCTATTAAAGTCCGCCGACGGTATGACTGTAAGGAAAGAAATGGAAACCACCGGACTTACAAAAAGCTGTTTAACCACAACGTAAGAGTCATTAACTTTCTTAATCACTTCCTTAATGCCAAAACCAACTTTCCAAATTGTCCCCCGTTTGGTCCCCACAGGTTTTAACCCCTACCTCGTCTGTGTACCGTTGTGAGATGGAAGAGAGGCAGGATTCCTTTTGCAAAGTGGGAGGGGCAACACCAGCAATAAGGACCGGTCCCCTCATCGTACCCATATTCCCTGGCAGATCCACTTTGAACGCATGTAAGAAGAGGCTCTGAAAGCTCCCTTAAAAGCATTCGGGCCCCCCCCCTCCGACTGCCTTTGCGTCCCTCCAAATCGCGTGCTCACCTTAACGGCCCCTGCTGTAGACCACAGCATGAAAATAAATGTCGTTGCAACAGGAACAGTCTCACAAATGCATATTCATAAGCAAACTGTCATATTTATTTATAGAACCCAACTCTTGCCTTGGTTCTCCGCTAATGACCTGTCACCTAACACAGCGAGAAATAAAAGTGGGGACAGCAGTTGCTAGCCCATCTGCAGAGCTGCCGAGAGGAATGCAGATGAAAGAAGTAGGAAGATTTACGTATGTACAGTAGCAACAGCTGTGGTCATTTAGGACGGCTGTATCATCAGTGTGAGCACTGGTTTCTCAAGGCATGACAATTTTCAGTAAACTCGCAGACGACTGTTTATCTGAAATCATTCCCCACTGGAATTAAACGTGTAAACAATGCCACGAGAAGAAAAGTACATATAATCTCAGAATATGAACAGGAGATTCCACTGCCAGAGACAGCACTTTGCTTCACAAACATACCGACCAGTGTCAAATGTAAGTCCCTGCGCTGTGGACCTGGCTGTACGTCAGGTCACGGGTTGGCTAGGAATATAGGCACGCTTCTCAAGGCCTAGAGAGAGCCATTGTCTCCATGCATTTGTTTACTGCATTTGAATTGTGCGAATTAAAATGTCCCCAAGTATTCTTTAAACCTGCAAATAAATACACTTTAACATAAACCCGATCATTTTTTCACTTGCACAGGAGATACTGTCAAAATGACTTTTTCATACTTTACATTAAAATTAATTACAAATAAATGTCTAAATTATTAAAATGCTATACCTTCGCATTTTCTAAGGTGCTGTGATGTCACCTAAAGCACTGTAGAGGCCACGTAGCCTCTGCCCTCTGTGCTTTGCTCTGTATCGCAGGAGCTAGAGGTGTAGAAACTACATTTCCCAGAATCCTTTGCCAGCTTGGGGGGACTAGTACAAGATCAGAAGGCAAGAGGGAGGTAGTGGGGAATCCTTTCTTGGCTATGGCCACATCTCCAGTTCCTGTAGTGGCTGTGACAACAATGGTTGGTTGCCACAAGTCGGCCAGTGCTTGTCATCACTCCCCACCACACAGGGCAAAGGAATAAGGAGCCACAGACTCTGTAATGCCATGGAACCATCAGGGGCTTCAGTCCTTCCTGGTCTCTCCCTCCTTGCTCCCAGCCCTTCCACAAGAGCAGCGATGCAAACCCTTCCTGCTCAAAACACCTAGTTTGGCTTCTGCGTGTGTGACTAGAACCTGCCATCTTTCAAGAGTACAAAGTTAACTAACAAACAAATTATGTACCTGTAAGGAAATGCGTGGGCACACTTAAATTTCCGGAGGGCACAAACTCGGCAGTCATAAAGCTCAAAGGCTTGGCTTTAACGCCTGCCTCCCGGCTGGTGCTCCTTAATCAGTGCTGAGCTCATTGCCAGCTGTTGCAGCAGCTCTGGGTCTGCAGCGCGTCCTTCACGTTTCGAGAGAGGTCAGCAGACACGGATGCCAACACGCGTCATTGGCTAAGGCCTTTTTCCTGAAACAAGGTACTAGAAACTTGTCTTTCCCACGAAGACCTAAAACCACCTGTTGTCCGATTTACCTAAGTCTGACCAAGGACATAAATGCTTTCATCCTTTTCCGGAAGCAATCTACCGAGAACAAGTGGGACATCCTGTTTTCAAGTGAACACAGGCAAAGACTTTTACAGGCATTTCTCCATGCTCGTAAATCCACGTGCACCCGACCGTCCTTCGTTAACCTCCAAAGTCACTCCTACACAGAGGGCACTGCTCCCCTGGGCTGCAGCAGAAAGCCGATCTGATAAAGGACTCAAGCAACTGTTTTCTGTAATGCTGAAAGGGTCACATTGCTTCATTTTGCGGAAAGCACAACTCTAGCCTAATTAGATACTTTTGAAGGGTTTCCAACCAAGGGTTTTTCTCAGCTCTTCCTGGTTGTTAAAATCCAGACAGACATTACGTGAACGTGAGTTGCAATGACAAATACTGGGGCAAGTTGCTGTTAGCTGTATGTTAAAGTTCTGATTTCGAAATATCCTGACAACCAGAACAGTGGAATACCTTCAATATACAAAGGTCAAAGGTCATCAGTAAGGTTAAAAAAATGCAGGCATGCAAAAGACTTCAACGCTCTGGAGTGGGCTTGCCGGCTCTTTAAATCCCAAGGGATGGACCCCAATGGCCGGCAGCTGGCTTTCCCACAGTTGTCCGGTTTAGCCCTTTCGAATGAACTCTCCCCCGAGAGACTTTAAGCTTAGAAGACATCACGCTATTTGGCTTCAGAGAAAACCACGAGCAATCTGACTCGTCATTATGTGTGTTGTGGAAGGAGAAGGGAAGTCTCTGACATTAAGTGACAACACCCATGTGCCTCTGTTCTGATTTCTAAGCACAAGTTGTAGATGGAACCGTTTCTACTCAGCTCTTCATTCAAAATCAGTAGCCACTAGGATCCTCATCGATGTTAAACACATCACTTACGCTCTGGGTTTGACCCTGGAGTGTGGGGTGCCCATGGCTGTCTTTATCATTGACCAAAACAATTCCACGCTGACCTCCAAGGGCAGGTTCCATTTCAAATCAACAAGAAGACACCATAACAACGCCTAGTAATGGCTACAAATTATGGTAATCATAAAAGAAAAGAATTCGGGTGAGGTCTCCGTGACAGGAAGGGATGTCATTACTAATTCTAGTCATAATAAAAATGTCTTTAACATGATTGAAGGCATTACTTTATAATAAAAATTGAATGCTTTTATGATTGGCAAGATCCATCACAATGAACTGCAGAGACAAAAACAACCCTTCAGGCATTTACTCGTAGCTTCCCTGGTGTGGTTGGCATGGCTGAGGCCCACCAGGTTGGGAGAATACCAGTGAGGTGCATGCCTTGGTTCTGCCTCCCTGAGGAGCTTACCCACAGTTCAGAGAGTCAAGGTCAATTTGTAAGAAGCAAAGGTAGAGCAAATGAGGTCTAAACCCAATGGGACTGACTGTAAAAGCCAGAGGGGCCCCAAGAAAAATGGCCATGGGGCCCCAAGCAGTCAGACACACGGAGCAGGGGGGACAGAACAGATCCTTCATCAAAGAGCTGGATTTAGAAGGACACAAAATGGGAAAAGAGGGTATTGGAGCAGGGTGATGGGTGGCCTGGACACACAGACAGGAACATGTCCCCAAGGTTCAGCTTTGCCTACAGCACGTGGGTACCCAGCTCAGATTTTAGGCTGAGGAACCACTTGTCTCCCTTCCATCCAATGGAGAAGGGAGTGAGGTCCAGGGGGCGGGTCAGTGAGTTTCTTACTCAGGAAACCAGAGGCATCAAAAGAGCTCAGGACAGAGGGAGGAGGGAGTTCCCAAGGAAAGAGGAAAGATCTGGAAGACTACAAACGGAAAGGCCCTGAACAGATGGCCTGGCCCTAGGACAGAACAAGATTCCAGGGACATGAGAGAAAGTCCAAGAGGCGAGAGGAACCGCAAGACCTTACAATGGCCACCTGGAGCGGGGTAACCTCGCCCGGAATAAAGAGGCACCTTCTGTGGTACCAGGCCTACAGGGCCTCACTTGTTACGCAAGTTGTCCTCCCAGGTCCGTGATGGCCATGCTTTAACCTACCGCGAAGCAAGTAAATTTCAAGATCTGATGGACAGATGTCCTTTGAATAGAGGCCTTTTAGTCCGAGCGTGGGAGGCTGGGAGAAACGGAAACACTAAGTCCACTTTTGTAATAATAACGCCTTGTCATGTATTAACTATGCTTTCCGGACTCGCCCTCAGATCTTAGAAGTTCAAGCCCTTTTGTTTCTTTGTGGTGAAGACACGCAGTTACTCTTTTTAAGATGTTTACGATTTCTCTAAATGACAGAGAATGTCTACAGATGAGAGGGTTTCTGTGAGTGGAAGAAGAGGCTCGGGCAGGGGCAGTGGGAGCGGGAGCAGGGGGAGCAGAGGGCCCGTGGTTCTGCAATCACTTGCCCTCCAACCCCCACGTTCTAGGGTGAGAGTCTGCCCACTTTTCTTTTTTTGCTGCCCCTCCCCCAAAATGCCATTTCCCCTCCCTGCTGCCCCTGGCTTAGGATTCAGCTTTATCCGCTGAGTAACTCCAAATCAGCTATTAGCCAATGTCTATTGATATGGAAAAAAAATCCATATTTTAGTAGATTTAAAAATCAGATTATAAAGGCATAGGGTTCCATAGGTATAAAAAATCTATGACACTAAGCATATACATGTAAATATCAGAAGAAAAGGGTATCCACTGAGACCATTGAAAATGCTGAGTGGTTCGATGACAGGTGATTTTGTTTTCATAGTCTTTTGGGTTTTCTTTGCATGAAGTATGCATTATTTTTATGTATCTTAGAAAAATGTAAAACTACACCCACTTTGGAAAAACAAAGAAATTCTGTACTGAATGCAAAGCCATATATTAGGAGGATGGGAAAGAGCCTCACTGAGGAAACAGTGAACTTGGCTAGGGGAGGCAGTGAGACGGGGTCTCTGGGCTGGATACACCGTCCACCAAAGCTGGACTGGGGTGGGCGGCCTGGCTGCTCTTGTGGACAATCCGGCTGAAAGAACTGTTCGTGGAAAATCAGAGATGAGTGAGGGTAGGGTGTGGAGACGGTCTTCTCAAAAGTCTTTCCATGTTTAGCCCTGGCTGGCATGGCTCAGTGGATTGAGCGTGGGCTGCAAACCAAACGGTTGCTGGTTCGATTCCCAGTCAGGGCACATGCCTGGGTTGCAGGCCAGGTCCCCAGTGGGGACCACATGGGAGGCAACCACACATTGATATTTCTCTCTCTTCCTCTCTCTCTTCCCCTCTCCAAAAATAAATAAATAAAATCTTAAAAAGTCTTTCCATGTTTAGTTTCAAGGACATTTGGAAAATAATTAACAGTGTAAAAACATAAGTCAAGAACTTCTCTCTAGGTCGAGTTCAAGCCCTTACACCCCTGTTCCTGGCATACCCAGTCCTGGTAACTGAGTTCTCACAGCAGAAGGCAGCTCTTCCTTGCGGCCATTCCTCCTGGGACTGAAGCCAGTGGCATGATCCAAAGTGGGATGCTGAGTGCCAGACCTCGGACACTGCCCTTTGGACCTCTGGGGTGCTGCTTGCCTGAATCTTTTCTCTTTCTCAGGTCTGAGTCATGAGTGCTCATCTACCTTCAAGTTCACTGATTCTCCCTTCTGCCGCATCCAACCTGCTACTGAGCCCATTTAGTGAATCTGTCATCTCAGTTTACTGCACTTTTCAGCTCTAGAATTTCTATTTTTAAGTTTTTATTTCTCGGTTGAGATTCTCTATTATTAAGACCATTTTTCCTTTAATTCTTTGAACATTGTTTAATTGGTTGAATGCATTTATAATAGCTGTTTTGAAGTCATCAGCTACTAAACCCAACCCCCAGGACCACCACAGGCAGTCTCTATTGGCCGCCCTTCTCCGCCCTCCTCTCCCACCCCCTAGCATGTTCTTGAATGCACAGCAAAGCAAACCATCAACAAAACAAAAGTTCAACCTACTGAATGGAAGAAGATATTCATCAATAAAACAGCCAATAAGGCATTAATATAGACACCTCTCCAAAGAGGACATACAGGTAGTCAATAGGCATATAAAAAGATTCTCAACGTCACTAATCATCAGAGAGATGCAAGTTAAAACCACAGCGAAGTATCACCTCACACCATCAGAATGGCGATCATCAATAAATCAGCAAGCAACAAGTGCTGGGGAAGATGAGGAAAAGGGAACCCAGTGCACTGTTGGTGGGCATGCAGACTGGTGCAGCCACTGTGGGAAACAGTACGGAGTTACCTCGAAAAATTAAAAATGGATGTCTTTTGATCCAGCAGTTTGACTTCTGGCAATATATCCAAAGAAACCCAACACTAATTCAAAAGAACATAAGCACCCCTATGTTCCTTGCGGCACTGTTTACCGCAGCCAAGATTTGGAAGCAGCCCAGGGCCCATCAGTACATGACATGTGGATAAAAAAGGTGTGGGACATACATGCTGTGGAATACTACTCAGCCATGAAAAAGAATAAAATCTTACCATTGGCAACAGCATGGATGGACCTAGAGGGTATTACACCAAGTGAAATAGGTCAGTCAGAGAAAGACAAACACCATGTGACTCCACTTATATGTAGACTCTAAAGAGCAATACAAACCAATAAACAAAACAGAAACAGATTCATGGATATAGAGAAAAAGCTAAGGGTTGCCAGATAGGATGGGGTTTGGAAGTCTGGGTGACAAAGGTGAAGGGATTAAGAGGTGCACACTGGTAGTCACAGAATAGTCACGGGGATGTGAGATACAGCGTGAGAAATATAGTCACCAACGTTGTTACAACTGTATATGGGTCCAGGTGGGCACTGGAAATATCGGGGGGGGACAATGTGTAAAGCATGTGACTGTCTAACCACTGTGCTGCACACCTGAAACTAACACAAAATAATACGGAATGGAAACAGTAATTGAAAAATAAAAAAAAATGCCCTGAAAATGAGGTTATCCCTCCATTGATTGAAATCTTCAAGAGCTCCCCAAACTTTACAGGACAAAGTTCTCAAGGCATTTTCCATAGTGGCCCAGCACATTTTCCCAATCTCATCACCCACCGGCTTTCACTCTCAGCTACACTCGGCTACACACACAGTGTGCACATTATTTGAATCATTTTTACCTTTCTGAGCTTCTAGCTCTTCTCTCTGATGTGCTATTTTTCCATCTCTTCTCTGCCTGATAACATCACATTCCTTCCTTCCTTCTCCAAGGCGTAGTAGAAGAAAAGTGCACACGGGATTGGAGTTGCCCTGCCTATCAAAACCTTTTCTTAACGCAAGCCCCGGCCACTGTGACTTGGTTGGAGTGTCAGCCTGTAGACAAAGGTCATGGGTTGATTCCGCATCAGGGCACATGCCCGGGTTGATTCCGCATCAGGGCACGTGCCCGGGTTGCGGGATCTGTCCTCGGTTGGGGCGTGCAGTGGGAGGCAACTGATTGACGCTTCTCTCCCTTTCTCTCTGTCTCTTCCCTTCTCTCTAAAATCTGTAAGCATGTCCTCTGGTGAAGATAAAAATAATAAAATTTAAAAAAAAAAAACCCTTCATTAACTCCCAGAAGTTAGACCTCTCAGTTGTGACCACTCGCCCTGAATTTTCCAGAGTAGCCTTGAGCCCATAATTTTGCTTGTCTCCAAAGTGAACTTGTTATTTTTCAGACTGCATGTCCCTGTTTGGTTTGAAAACCTGATTTACTACAACATTATCAATCTACATCATTGGACTGAAAAGCTGAGGAAAGAAACAAATTATTTTTAAAAGGTCACTGCTTGTAATTTTTAAAAATCATTTTTATGTAAGCAATATGTTGACTATATTCAAATGAGAAGATACGAACTATTTATAATCACCTGAAATTCCACCCTGATATAAATATTCTCCTAGACTTTTATCTACACATATACACATATGTATATGCTTTTTAAAAATCAGGTGACAGCTACTTCTTTGTAGTCT
>VMDR010005952.1:0-48271 GCA_007922815.1 Macrotus californicus
TATATGTCAGTTTGGGGAGGATTAACATCTTTATAATATTGAGTCTTTCAATTCTTAAGCTTTATTTAGGTCTTTTAAATTTTCTTTCAGCAATGTCTTGTAGTTTTCAGTTTAATGGTCTTGCCTATGTTTTGTTAGTTTATTCATAAGTATTTAGTGTTTTATTATAATATTAATGGCACCATTTAAATTTTTTCATCTTCTAATTGCTTATGGTGATATTTAAAAATACAATTAACTTTTCTATATTAATCTTATAATCTGTGACTTTGATTAATACTCCAAATTTCTGATAGTTTACATGTAGATCATTTTATATTTTCCACATATACATTCATGTCATGTTTGAATAAGTTTATCTTCTCTTTTCCAATTACTTTATTTTATTTTATTTTTTCAAAGATTTTATTTACTCATTTCCAGAGAGAGAGGAAGGGAAGGAGAAAGAAAGGATGAGAAACATCAATGTGTGGTTGCCTCTTGCACACCCCCTCCCCTCACCAGGGACCTGGCGCACAACCCAGGCATGTGCCCTGACTGGGAATTGAACTGCGACCCTTTAGTTTGCAGGCCGGCACTCAATCCACCGAGCTACACTAGCCACGAAATTATTTTATTTTTTTTAATCTTATGGTACTGAGTAGGGTCTACATTGTTAATTACTCTTGTTTTACAGCTCTATTTTATTTTATTTTATTTTTACATTTTAAACATACTTATTTTATATTTGGGGTCTAATAATTTAAAAATCTTAACTTTTTGAAAGTTTGGTTCTCCTATGTGTTAATTTTTTCCTAGTTTTCATTCATGGTGCTCTGTTCCCTTGGGTGTTTTCACTAAGCAGTGCCCACTTCATCTTACCTGTGGAAAAAATTTGAGATATATATTTAAAATGGACTTTTTTCAGAAAGGGTTTACATTGACTGACTTCGAATGCTTGGGGCGCTCCCAACCTGGGACCATTTTAAGTTACTGACTTGAGTTTTTTCAGATCACTTGCCAGTATGAATTTGGGCGGTAGACCTAGGTGAGGGCTGCATTGAGGATTTAAATTCTCAGGAAAGAAACTTTCCCCTTGCTCCACAGTAAGAGTCAAGACAGGCAATTTCCCTTACAATCCCCTGCAAGGAAGACAATTTTACTCTATTTTTTAAAAATTACCGCTTTATTGAAATACATTCCACATACCATCAAAGTCATCGTTTTTGTTTTTAAGTTTGCAGTTCAGTGGTTGTTAGGCAGAAAACCAGACAGAAAGAGTTGTTCACATATCATCACTAATTCCAGAGAATTTTTATCCCCCTAAATAGAAACCCTTTACCTATTAATACTCACTCTCCATTTCTTCTTCTCCCCAGCCTCTGACAATCACTAATCTACTTTCTGTTTCTGTTGATTAGCCTACTCTGGACATTTCGTATAAATGGAATTGTACAGTATTTCTTGTGTGTCTGGGTTATTTCGTTTAACATAATGTTTTCAAGTTTCACCCACATTGTAGCCTGTATCAGAACTTCATCCTTTTTATTGCCAAATTATGTTCCATTGTAGGGGTATACCACATTTAGTTTATCCATTCATGAGTTGACAGAAATGTGGATTCTTCCCACTTTTTGGCTATTAAGAATAATACTGCCATGAACGTCATGTAGTACAGGTTTTTGTGTGGGTATATGTTTTCTATTCTCCATGGTACACAGCTAGGATTGGAATTGCTGGGTCATATGGTAACTGTATTTACCATTTAACTGCAACTGCCAAATGGTTTCCCAAGTGACTGTACCCTTTACAACTCCAGCAGCAAAGTATGAGTGTTCTAATTTTGGTACATCCTCTCCAACACTTTTTAATGTCTTCTTTGTTATAGCTATCCCAGTCAGGTAAAGGAGTATTTCATAGTTTTAACTTGCATTTCCTTAATGACTAATGATGTTAAGCATCTTTTTGTGTGCTTATTGGCCATTTGTAGGCATTCTCGGAGAAATGTCTCTTTAAGTCCTTAGCTAAAGTAGGTTTATTTCTAATTAACTCTTAAACCGTGGGCATAGCCCTTTGGGGTGCCAGTTTTATTGGGAGTATCTTCTCTTAGAAGAACTTTGGGAAGATCCTGACTTTGAACTGTAAGTCTCAGATTCCAGTGTTCAAGTTCATTTGGCCTGACAATACCCAATTAGTGAAAGCTCCTTCAGTGATCTTTCTGTCTAATTTTCTACCTTTATTCAGTTTCTGGACTGAACATTTCTCATTATCTTCTCAACTCATGGGGTCAATCAAGAGGATTTTTTCCTTCTGTTTTCTATAGCATTTTAGTTGTTTTCAGTGGGAAGTTTCAAACTTGACTCTTACTTCACTATGATGTCAGAAACAAAAATTGAATTTTTTTGTCCTCACCCGAGGATATGTTTATTGATTTGAGAGAGAGAGAGAGAGAGAGAATCATTGATGTGCGAGAGAAACATCCATTGGTTGCCTTCTGTGTGTGCCCTGACTAGGAATCGAACCAACAGCATTTTGGTGTTAGGATGACACTCCAACCAACTGAACTACCAGACCAGGGCTCAAAAGTTGAATTTCTTAATAATTCTTCTAATCTCTTCTATTTTTGTTCAGTTAGATTTTTAATAAGTAAATTTACCGAGGTAAAACTTACATGTAAAATTTTACCAATTAAGTGTATAGTTCAATGAGTTTTGACAAATGTATACATACCCTCACATAACTACCATCACTAGCAAAATATAGAACATTTTCCTTTTTTCTAAATATAGCTTTCTCTTTTTTTATTTTTAAAGACTTTATTTATTTATTTTTAGAGAGAGAGGAAGGGAAGGAGAAACAGAGGGAGAGAAATATCCATGTGTGGTTGCCTCTCACGCACCCCCTACTGGGGACCTGGCCTGCAACCCAGGCGTGTGCCCTGACGGGGAATTGAACCAGTGACCCTTTGGTTTGCAGCCCACGCTCAATCCACTGAGCTGCACCAGCCAGGGCACATTTTCCTTTTATAAAAATATTTTTTATTTATTTATTTTTAGAGAGGGGAAGGTAAAGAGAAAGAGAGGAAGAGAAACATCAATGTGTGGTTGCCTCTTGCGCGCTCCCTACTGGGAACCTGGCCCACAACTCAGGCATGTGCCTTTGGTTCCCAGGCCAGCACTCAATCCACTGAGCCACACCAGTCAGGGCTGTACCAGGGTTTTTTTTGTATCCATTCATCTACTGATTGGCACTTAGGCTGTTTCCAAATCTTTGCTATTGTAAATAGCACTGTTATAAACATAAGGGTGCACAGTAAATTCTTTAGAATTGGTACTTTGGGATTCTTTGGGTATGTTCTCAGCAGTAGAATTGCTGGGTCAAAAGGCACTTCCATTTTTAGTTTTTTTAGGAAACTCCATACTATTTTCCACGGTGGCTACACCAGTCTGCATTCCCAACAACTGTACACTAGGGTTCCCTGTTCTTTACATCCTCACCATCACTTGTTGTTTGTTGATTTATTAATGATGCTATTCTGACAGATATGAGGTGATATTTCATTGTGGTTTTGATTTACATCTCTCTGATGGCTGGTGATGTGGAGCATCTATTCATATGTCTATTGGCTATCTGTATATCCTCCTTGGAAAAGTGTCTATTCAGGCCCTTTGCTCATTTTTAATTGGATTATTTGTCTTCCTGATGTTCTTTTTATATTTTGGAGATTAAACCCTTGTCTGATGTATTGCTGGCAAATACATTCTCCCATATAGTCGGTTTCTTTTTTATTTTGATAATGGTTTCTTTAGCTGTGTAGAAGATTTTTAGTTTGATGTAGTCTCATTTGTTTATTTTTTTCTTTATTTTTCTTGCCCTAGGAAATATATTGGCAAAAACAATGCTACGCAAGATATCTGAAATTTTACTGTCTGTGCTTTCCTCTATGATTTTTATGGTATCACAACTTGTATTTACATCTTTTATCCATTTTGAGTGTGTTCTGGTATATGGTGTAAGAGAATGGTCTAGTTTCATTTTTTGGCATATACTAGTCCAGTTGTCCCAACACCATTTAGTCTTTACACCATTGCATGCTTTTGCCTCCTTTGTCAAATATTAATTGACCATAAAGACATGGGTTTATTTCTGGGCTCTCTATTCTGTTCCATTGATCTATGTGTCTATTCTTCTGCCAGTACCAGACTATTTTGATCAGAGTGGACTTGTAGTATAATTTCATATCAGGTATTGTGATCCCTTTAATTTTGTTCTTCTTTCTCAAGATTGCTGAGGCTATTTGGGGTCACTTTTGGTTCCATATAAATTTTTGGAACATTTGTTCTAGATCTGCAAAATATGCCATTAGTATCTTAATAAGAATTGCATTGAATCTATGGATTGCTTTGGGTAGTATGGACATTTTAATGATGTTAATTCTTCAAATCCATGAACACAGTATATAGTTCCACTTATGTGTATCTTCATCATTTTCTTTCTTTAGTGTCCTGTAGTTTCCCGAGTACAGATCTTTTACCTCCTTGGTTGAATTTATTCCTAGGTACTTTGTATTTTTTGTTGCAATCATAAATGGGGTTGTTTTATTAGTTTCTCTTTCTTTTTTAAAAATAGATTTTATTGATTATGCTATTACAGTTATCTCAATTTTCCCCTCCAGTACCCACATTCCCTCCAGCAATCTTCCCCTCTTAGTTCATGTCCATGGGTCATGCATGTAAGTTCTTTGGCTTCTCTATTTCCTATACTGTTCTTAACATCGCCCTGTCTATTCTCTACATACCAATTTGTACTTCTTTTTTTTTTTTTAAAGATTTTATTTATTTATTTTTAGACAGAGGGGAAGGGAGGGAGAAAGAGAGGGAGAGAAACATCGATGTGTGGTTGTTTCTCACAGGCCCCCACTAGGAACCTGGCCCACAACCCAGGCATGTGCCCCGACTGGGAATCGAACCGGCGACCCTCTGGTTCGCAGCCCATGCTCAATACATTGAGCTACACCAGCCAGGGCCCAATTTGTACTTCTTAATCCCTGTACTTTTCCCCCCATGCTCACCCTTCCCCTTCACAGCTGGTAACCCTCCAAATGATCTCCATATCTATGATTGTGTTCCTGTTCTGCTTGTTTGCTTAGTTTCTTTTTTAGATTTGATTGTTGATAGTTGTGAATTTATTGCCATTTTAATGTTCATAGTTTTGATCTTCTTTTTATTATGTAATTCCCTTAACATGTCATATAATAATGGCTTAGTGATGATAACTCCTTTAGTTTTACCTTGTCTGGGAAGCACTTTATCTGCCCTTCTAAATGATAGCCTTCCTGGTTAGAGTAATCTAGGTTGTAAGTCCTTGCTTTTGAATACTTCTTGCCAGTCGCTTCTAACCTGCAAAGTTTCTTTTGAGAAATCAGCTGACACTCATACGGGAACTCCTTTGTAGATAACTATTTGCTTTTCTCTTGCTGCTTTTAAGATTCTCTCTTTATCTTTAAGCTTTGTCATTTTTGTTATGATGTGTCTTGGTGTGGTCTTCTTTGGATCCATCTTGTTTGGAACTCTCTGTGTTTCCTGGACATGCACGTATATTTCCTTCACCAAATTAGGGAAGTTTTCTTTCATTATTTTTTAAGTAAGTTTTCAATTTTTTGCTCTTCCTCTTTTCCTTCCAGCACCCCTATGATTCAGATGTTGGTATGTTTGGAGAAGTCCCAAATGCTCCTTATTCTATCCTTGTTTTTTTAAATTCTTTTTTCTTCTTGCTGTTCTGATTTAATGCTTTTTTCTTCCTATGTTCCAAATCATTGATTTGATTGTGGCTTCATCCCCTCCACTGTTGGTTCCCTGTAGATTTTTCTTTATTTCACTTAATGTAACCTTCATTTCTGCCTGGGTCTCTTTTATGCTGTTGAAGTACCTAATGAGTTCCTTGAGCATCCTGATAACCATTATTTTGATCTCAGCATCTGATAGCTTGCTTATTTCCATTTCATTTAGTTCTTTTTCTGGAGTTTTCTTCTTTTCTTTCATTTAGCCCATATTTCTTTGTCTCCTCAATTTAGCAGCCTCCTTGTGTTTGTTTCTGTGTATTAGGTAGAGCTGCTTTGACTCTCTGTCTTAGTAGCATGGCCTATTGTAGAAAAGTGCTCCTGTAGGTTGTATGGAGCAGAGTCTTAGGTGGGACAACCCATGTCTCCGATTGTGGCTCTGTGTTGGGGAGGGCTTGGAGAGGGGACAATGCTGCTACCTGGCCTCTGGAATTTTGCCCAGGAGGGAGCTGTCCCCTGGCACTCACCCTGTTGCCAGTCACTTCAGTTTCTCCCCGTATGACCCTGGTGCCCTTCTAGCTGTTGTCCTGGCACTGAATCCCAGAGGGGGTGAGTCTGCATAAGTCCTAAGTCCATTGTAGGTCCTTTGTGAGGAGTCTCCAGAGTATCCTGCAGTTTCTTCTGCCACCCCAACCCCCACTGTTTTTTACAGCCAGAAGTTATGGGGACTTTTCTTCCTGGTGCTGGAACCCTGGGCTGGGTGGTCTGGTCTGGGGCTGGGATTCCTTGCTCTCGAGGTATCACACATGATTTTTATCCGTCACACATGGTGGTGGGACCACCTGTTCCACATCTCTGCATCTCTCCACACCTCTCCTTGCATCTCTGCATCTCTGCCCCTCCTACCCATCTGGATGGTTGTGGCCTCTTTAAATCCTTAGTTATTGGACTTCCATACAGCTCAATTTTCTGATGAATCTGGGTGATATTTGTTTTATAGTCTAGTTGTAATTTTTGCTGCAGTTGAACGAGGAGGTGAAGTGTGTTTACCTACACTTCCATCTTGATCAGAAGTCCCGTGCTGCTCCTGCACCTCCCCTGTGTACACGCTGTCAAGGTCAGCACTGCTCTAGTTTCTCTTTCTGACCATTCATTATTGGTGTATAAAAATGCCATCGATTTCTGAATATTGACTTTGTATCCTGCTGCTTTGCCAAATTCATTTATTAAGTCAAGTAGTTTTTTTGGTGGAACCTATAGGGTTTTCTATGTACACTATCATGTCATCTGTGAAGAATGACAGCTTTACTTGCTCTTTTCCAGTTTGGATGCCTTTTATTTCTTCTTGTCTGATCGCTGTGGCTAGGACTTCCAGTACTATGTTGAATAAGAGATGTGATAGTGGACACTCCTATCTTGTTCCTGATTTTCAGGGAAATGCTTTTCGTGTTTACCCATTGAGTATGATGTTGGCTGTAGGTTTTTCGTATATGGCCTTTATTATGTTGAGGTGTGCTCCCTCTATTCCCACTTTGCTGAGTGTTTTTATCATAAATCGGTGCTGGATTTTGTCAAATGCTTTTTCTTCATCTATTGATATGATCATGTGATTTTTGTCCTTCATTTTGTTTATGTCATGTATCACATTTATTGATTTGTGGATTATACCATCCTTACATCCCTGGAATAAAATTGACTTGATCTTTTTGATGTATTGCTGGATCCAGTTCGCTAATATTTTTTTTAAAGATTTTATTTATTTCTTTTTAGAGAGAGGCGACAAGAGAAAGAGAGAGAAAGAAACATTGATGTGAGGGAAAAACACTGTTCAGCTGCCTCTTGCATGCACCCAACTGGGGACCTGGCCTACAACCCAGGCATGTGCCCTGACCAGGAACTGAACTGGCAACCTTTTTGGTCCACAGGCTGGTGCTCAATCCACTGAGCCACACCAGCCACGGCCAGTTTGCTATTTTGTTGAGGATATTTGCATCCATGTTCATCAGAGACATTGGCCTGTACTTTTCTTTCTTTGTTGTATCTTAATCTGGTTTTGGAATTAGGATAATACTGGTCTCATAAAACAAGTTTGAAAGTCTTCCCTCTTCTTGAATTTTTTGGAATAGTTTGAGAAGGAGAGGTGTTAGTTCTTTCATGAATGACTGGTAAAATTCGCCCTGTGAAGCCATTTGGTCCAGGGCTTTTGTGTGCCAGGTGTTTTTTTTTATTATTGCTTCAATTTCACTGTTGTATTTGATCTATTCAGTTTTTCTGCTTCTTCCTGATTTAGTTTTGGAAGATTGTATGTTTCTAGAAATATACTCATTTCGCCCAAGTTGTTCAAGTTTCTTGGTATATAGTTGTTCATAGTAATTTCTTACAATCCTTTGTATTTCTGTGGTATCAGTTATTACTTCTCCCCTTTCATTTCTGATTTTATTTATTTGGATCCTCTCTTTTTTTCTTAATGAGTCTGGTTAAAAGTTTGTCAATTTTGTTTATTTTTTCAAAGAACCAGGTCCTGGATTTGATGATCTTTTTGTTACAGAGCAGACCCAGCAGGGGTTGGAGGGTGAACAACATACTATTACCGAATGGACCCACCCTTGTGCTCCGGGGGTCCCCCCTGCCAATGTACTACATTTGTCTTGCCTGCTGCCAGAGAAAGACGTCTGTCAATGCCAGAGATTGGTGAAAAGGAAAGGGATTATTTATTTAAAGAGTTATACAAAGAGTAATGACTTAATGTCTTCATTAAAAATACTAAAGTCCTTTAGAATGCCCACAAACACACAGTCCTTCCTTCTCCCCTTTGCCCAGTCCAGGGTACTGTATCATTCCCATATTTTCCCAGCTTTGCTGGGCTGCCATAGTAAGTCTGGGCAGGTGTGGCCCTGTGGTGTGGTGCCAATCATCACCAAGCTCTTACACAGGCTCTGTAACCAGGGGGAGTTGCCTCTCAGTTACATCATGGGTTGAAGTCACTCCCATCCCCCTGGCTCAAAGCAGGGCCACAGCTATTTAACATATCTATGAAACCACTTAAAGGTTACACATATGTTAAATGACTATTCTAGAGGTTATCTGCAAAACTCGCTATTCAAAACAACTCTCAATGGCCCTGCTCCATGTGTCCCATCCCCCAGCTCAGACTTGTGGAGGCGAGGACATCCTATATATATATTTTTTCTTTTTCTAATATTTCCTGGACACCCTGAGTTCTGGACCCCATTACAAATCCCTATTTGGTGCCCTGCTTGGCTGCACCCTGTTACATTTTGAATTGTTTAGTCTCTATGTCATTTATTTCTTCTCTGATCTTGATTATTTCCTTTCTTTTACTCACTCTGGGCTTTGTTTGTTGTTGTTTTTCTAGTTCTTTTAGATAAGGGTTTAGGTTGTTTAGTTGAGATTTTTCTATTGAATTTAACTTTTAATGCAAACAAATGAAATTCCAGAGCCCGGCCTTTAAAAGCAAGATTCAAAAATCAACAGAAAGACATTTCTTACGAAAGAAATGAAGATGTTTCCTCTTCCTTACAGCAACAGAGGAAGAAATATCATTCTGTATTATAATACAAGTTCAAGGAATATGATTTGATAAGGTGTTAGAATAGGACCATTCATAAAAATGTCAATCTTGTTTTCCTTTCCTACCAGTGCAAATGGAGACTTGGTGACTATTCATAACTATTATCAACTTGCTCCGTTCTCTCTTAATATAAAAATATGTCCTTGGAAGTATAACTTGAATAAAGGGATCATGTAAGACTTTTTCCTGGGAAAATGACTTTCAAAATAAACCTATTGTTCTTGTTAGTTTTCTTACTTGATCATGTCCTTGATTTATCACCCAAATAATATTGTGCTAATTGGCATTTTTATGTTCCTATAAAGTACAACTACTGTAAGTATAAACACTGTCTTCTCAAAACAGAAGAGGATTGGAATAATGTAAAACATACACCCCCCTAACTCTGCTCGGTTTTTTATTATCACAAAGAGATTGAACCTGGCCTCATATAAATGAATGAATGGGAATGATTGTGAAAGCAGCTCTCTACAGAGGCAGGAAAGCATAAGAATCATTTACACTTATAATAATAGCGTAGTTACAAAATCACAACATCACATGTGCCAAGAAAATATACATCATTTTCTATAACTGATCAAATCTTCACAACCCCAATACCACTAGCTGGTTGGTAACTTGAATTTACCAACTAACAGAATCTCCATCTCTTTCAGTTCAAACAGACTCTTCTTGGTAAAACAACCCTTTCAAGCAAATTCTCAGGTCCTTCGAGAGTCTCCCCCTCCTCTGGCTTCTTACTAATATATCTTCAGGAAGTGTGAAAGTGCTGTGTGACCTCCTGGTCACACAGGGGATGGGAAGTCTTAAATCTACTCTCACAGGGTCTCTGGCACAGCTGGTTTCTGTCTTTCTGATCACTGAAACCTTGTTGGCAACTGCCCTTGAGGTCTGCATGCAATGAAGTGTTGGTCTAATCTCTTGGCTCAGTTGAGACTGAGCAGTGCCTCCACTGATAACTCAGTCTCATACTGGGTCTCACATTTGCTCTTGTTGATCCTGAGGATCTCCCTAAGTGTCATCTATGACCTGCATGAGTTGCTGGCTCAAGCTGAAACACTATTCTTCAGAAACACTGGGATGTCTCAGGAGATTTAGGAGGCTGTCTTGTGCCCTCTTTGCCTGCTTATGGCACATTACCATGTCTATGTTTCTGTGTACGGCCAGGGGAGGAGGGGATTTGAGGTGCAAGTCATCCACTCTTGAATACCCAAAGTCCAAGTTCTTTGCTTTACCCCTGATTTCCCTTTTCTTCCTCGATTCAAGGAATTTTTAATTTTTCTGGGACTATAGAGAAAAAGATCTGTATCAGAAAATTTTCTTTCAATATTATTGTTTATAAAATTTATGAATTGGGGTTGTCAGTCTCCTGGGTTTTTACACTGAAAACTTTTCTCTCAAACTATTTACCTACATGAATTTAAAGTAGCAATTTTAAAATGAAGGAGTTGATAAGACATCAAAAAAATGCCATTAAGAAAGTAAAAAAACAAGACACTATATGGAAAAAAACATTTGCAATGTGTATAACTGACAAATGACTCATAGCAGAATATATAAAGAACTCCTAAAAATCAATAAGAAAAAGGGCGACAATCCAATAGAAAAATAGGCAAGAGAATCAAACAAGCAATCCACAAGAGGATATTTGAATGACCAATAAACTAATATTAAAAGATGTTCGATCTCATTTGTCATTAGGGACATGGAAGTTAAAACAACAATGATATAGTACTTGAACCAATTGTGTCTACAGGATTCACAGATGTAACTGAATGAGAACATGGAGAGGCTAATGGCATTGAAAGAAGTTTTTTATTACTTAGAGTTTCCAGGAGAAGTGGGTACACACTCCGTGCAGGGCCACATGGGCAAGCACCAGGTTGGGCCAGGAAGCAGAAGCAGGATTGAAGGGAAAGCATGGGTCACAGCCTTTCCTGAGGTTTTTGCAAGAAAGACAAGGCTGGATAAGGTAAACAGTTTAGGACTGGCTGGTTTGAATGTCACAAGCTCTGGACGGTAGGAGTGGGCTGTAGTTGTCTGGTACCTAGCCCTGGGTGATTTAGGGCAGGGGAAATATCGACCTGACGTGTGAGGGTGAGATAAAAGACGGAGTTGGGAGTATAAACCTGGGATTGGTTGGGGACTTATAATATGATGTTTGCATGCTCACCAAAGCTGGACTGCAGGGGAGATGTAAACAATTTTGGCTCTTGGTTTGGCTCTAAGGTTAATGGATGCCAAATAGACCAATATAGAATCTAAGAAAGCAGTTAGAACAACACTACCTCTAGAAAGGCTACAATTAAGAAGAAAAACCAACAATACCAAAATCTGGCCAAAATGAGGAGTAACTCTAATGCTCACACACTGCTGGTGTATAAAGTTCAAGAATATGAAAAGCTAATCAAGGATATTATAGAGGTTGGAATAGTGGTTTAATCTTCTTGGGGGGAGTGTTACTTGAGGGGCACATAAAGGATATTGAGCTAGTGAAGTTTTTTTTCTTGGCATAATTAACAAAAAAAAAACAGATAAAATACATAACAGTAGATTTTTACATATTGTCTCATGGTTACATGAGTTCTCTGGCTCTACCACAGTTTAGTACATAGGGATCTTGAGTATCTTACCCATTTCACAAGATATCTTGCTGCTTGTGACAAAATAAGAAAGATATATTTGATCTCTGCCCCCAAATCCTGACACAGAGATCTTAGGACCCTTGTATTTCCTGAGTGATGGGAATGCTAGGAGCATCTCACACTGAGCTCCTAATTCCCTTGGGGTTCTCTGGATGATTGAAGTGTGTTTTGTTCTAAGGAGGTGACTCTTGGTGGGATCCTCAATAGCTTCAGGATAGGGGCTATCACCAGAAAGACCAAGCCATGACTGAAAGCTTGAAACTTTCAGAAACTTTCAGCTTCTTCCTCTGGAAAAGACAGAGAGACTGAGATCGAGTTAATAATCAATGATGCTTGTATGGTGAAGCCTCCATAAAAATCCCTGAACTCTAAGAATTGGAGAGTTTCTGGGTTTGTGAACACATCCATGTGCCAGGAGGGTAGTACACAGTTCTCAGGACCCTTTTGGGCTGCACCCTATGTGTCTCTTCATCAGACAGTTCATTTGTATGCTTTTTTAAAAAAGAATTTATTTTTAGAGAGATGAGAAAGAGAAGGAGAGAAACATTGATGTGTGAGAGATACATCGACTGGTTGCCTCTCACATGACCTAACCAGGGACCTGGCCTGCAACGCAGGCTTGTGCCCTGACTGGGAACTGAACCAGAGACTGTTTGGTTTGCAGGTCGGCACTCAAGCCGCTGAGCCACACCAGCCACACCTCAGTTGTATTCTTTATAATAAACCAATAATAGTAAGTAAAGTGTTTCCCTGGGTTCTGTAAGCGGTTATAGCAAATTATCAAGCCTGAGAAAAGGGTTGTGGGAACTCCTGATTTGTAGCCAAGTAAGACAGAACTGGTCCACTGAATTGATGACATCTGGCTGACAGGACTAGTAGAGTATAAAACAGCAGGTTCCTTACATGCTTTAGGAACCACATGTATACCAAAGGACAGAGACACCACAGCATACAGAGGCCTTCACTTCGTTGAAGTTTCTTGGTGTTTCATGGTTTTGTATACAGGTGTCCCTCCAAAATGAAAGACAAGTTGCTTTACTTTTGCTATCTAAACTAGATGAAATAACAGAGACATCACTCAGGTGAGTTTAAACACAATGTTTACTATATCTGGGTGTGTTGCTCTGACCTCCTAACCTGGTCACCTGAATTGAAGCCACATTTGAGTGAGATTCATAGAAAAAGGTTTTCCAGCTGGTCTAGTCTGCAGTGCAGCTTGGTCCTTATCATCCTTTTGATGTCTACAGTGTTTGTGGCAGATTGAGTTACTGTGTGGCCTGTGTCAAATTCTGACAGGAGAATCTCAGCAGAGGCCCTTTGACCATGACCTCTGGCAAGTAAATATTCTCCCTTTGAGAATCAGCTCTCAGCTGGCTGCTGGGCCTTGGACACAGAATGGTGATGGAACTCAAACTGGTCTTCACGAGCTGGTTACTATGCGGTCTTCCTAGGTATGAAACTGAGTATGGACCCATCATCAAGTAGAAATGATGTATACAAGATGAGGCTTGAGAAGATTGTGAAGACACAAGTGGCTCACAGTGCCCATACCCCTTCTTCTGCTACGTTACTACTTCTTCTACCACTATGACAGGAGATGTTCCCCATTACCAGCTGTCTGCTCTCTTACCCGATATGCCAGCATTAGAAAGAAATGGACTGCTACAAAATTATGGCCCTCAATCAAGGGTGACTCTGAAGGGCATTCTAAATAGGTAAGACGTCAAGAAATATATCTATCTGTCTCATTTTCCCAGGTGAGAGGGCCTGAGGGAAGAATCTACATTGATCTACGTGGCTCTGGTGGGTATCACCCTGCAAAGCAAAAGGTCAACAGTTCGATTCTCAGTCAAGGCACATGCCTCAGTTGCATGTACAAGAGGCAACCAATCGATGTTTCTTTCTCACATCAAGGTTTCTCTTTCTCTTTCCCTTCCCCTCTCTCTAAAAATAAATAAATAAAATCTTAAAAAAAGAATCTACACTGATTTTTAAACAGATTCTTACTAGTTTAGCTAGATGAGGAATTAGGAATGATATTGAAATGAAGTTTGGAGAGGAATAATGTGGATGAGACTCTCGGGAAGGATAGGTCCCAAATGTGAGAATATCTGTCAGTCTTCAGTTGCAGACCCTGTATACTCTTCCTCGTTTACGGGGAAAGGATTTATTACCAAGGATTAGGTAGTTTATCTAATATTTGGAAGGGCTGGAGAAATACGTTTTATGTGGAGCTTGCAGGAGCAACTTCCTGCCCCCAGCACCTCACTGATTCCCCTATGCTTGGGTAAGTTATGGCTGCCACCACAGGAAACCCTCAGATCAGCAAACTGGTAACCACAGAACCACGTTCCTCTGCCATAATCCACAGCAGCCAAGTGGATGCTTCACACTCTGCCTCCTTTCCACTTAACTCAGTTAATTCAGGTTTAAATTAAAGTCTCACATAAATGCCTCTGATTGGCAGAATCTCGATCACATCTGAAACCCTAACTGCAACAGGATCTAAAACTTATAGGTTTTCGCTTCTAGACTATGAGTATAGAAAGGCACATAGAAAGAGGTTGGAATGTATGCTGAGCACACCAATCTACAATAGTGAGAATATTTGTGTCCCACGAGTAGAAGAGGATCTCAACAACCAGGTAGACAGCATGACCTGTTCTGAGTGGTATCAGGTTTCTATGCTAGTTGCCTCAGAGGCTGGCCTATGAACTCATGAACAAAGTGGCCATAGGGCCATTGGTGGGGGTTTTTGCAAGGAATCAACAATCTGGACTTTTCACTAAGACTGATCTGACTACTATCAACTTGGAACCCTTCCATCACGGGGAGGGCAGCAATTTGTTCTCAATAGAAGAAACTTATTTTGGATTTCTTTATATTTTTCCTGCCCACCATACTTTTGCCAGCATCACCATCTGGAAACTTACTAAATGCCATATATATATTTAAATTTATTTATTTGTTTTCAGAGAGAGAAGAAGGGAGGGAGAAAGAGAGGGAGAGAAACATCATTGTGTGAGAGAAACATCGATTGGTTGCCTCTTGCTTGCCCCCAACTGAGGACCTGGCCCACAACCCAGGCATGTGTCCTGACAGGGAATCAAACCCATGACCTTTCAGTTTACAGGCAGGCACTCAGTCCACTGAGCCACACCAGCCAGGGCTAAATGCCTTATGTTAACATATCATATAACACTGCTCTTGACCAAGGAAATTCGTAGTGAAAGAAGTGAGGTAGTTGGGATACACAATCCAACCCTCATGGGATGGCTTAGTCTGGCCTTATAGAGTAGACCTATTGAAGTCTTAGTTATTTTGCTAACTGGAAGACAAGATCTTGTAACATTAGAGTGCTATCCTACAGAATGTGTCATGTGCTCTGAACCAGGGACCAATTATAGTGGCGCTACTTCTCTCATACTCAGAATTCATAAGTCTGGGATGGAAGTATAAGTGAGGTGGTGCCACTTAAACTTATACTTTCACCTGGAACAAATCACAAATTTAGTGGCCAAAAACAACACATGTATTACTTTACATGTAAGACTTCTGGAGGTCAGAAGTCTTAAAATGGTTCTCACTGAGCTAAAATCAAATGTCTTTATGGCTGTGTTACTTTTGGAGGCTCAGGGTAAATCTGTTGCCTTGGCTTTTCCAGCTCCTAGAGGCAGCACACATTTCTTGGCTCATGGCCCCCTTCCATTTTCAAAGGCAGAAATGGCTTGTCAAATCTTTTTTTTAATTATATTTTATTAATTATGCTATTACAGTTGTCCTGATTTTTCCCCCTTCTGTCCCCTCCACCCAGCACCCCCCACTCCCTCGGCAATCCCCCCACCATTGTTCATGTCCATGGGTCAAGCGTATAAGTTCTGTGGCTACTCCATTTCCTGTACTGTACTTTACATGCCCATGGCTGTTCTGTAACTACCTATTTGTACTTTTTAATCTCACTTCTTCACCCATTCTCCAACACCCGCCTCCCATCTGGCAACCATCTAAACATTTTTCATATCCGTGATTCTGTCTCTGTTCTTGTTTGCTTAATTTGTTTTTTATATTCAATTACTGATAAATATGTATTTTTTTGCCATTTTATTGTTCATAGTTTTGATCTTCTTTTTCTTAAATAAGTCCCTTTAACATTTTATATAATAACAGTTTGGTGATGATGAACACTCCTTTAGTTTTTTCTTGTCAGGGAAGCCCTATCTTCTCTTCCATTCTAAATGATAGCTTTACTGGATAGAGCAATCTTGGTTGTAGGTCCCTGCTTTTCATGACTTTAAAGATTTCTTGCCAATCCCTTTTAGTCTGTAAATTTTCTTTTGAGAAATCAGCTGACAGTTTTATGGGAACTCTCTTGTAGGTTACTAACTACTTTTTTCTTGCTGTTTTTAAAGTTCTTTCTTTATCTTTAACCTTTGGCATTTTAATTATGATGTTTCTTGGAGTGGGCCTCTTTGCATCCATCTTGTTTGGAACTCTCTGTGCTTCCTGGATGTGCACATGTATTTCCTTTACCAAATTAGGGAAGTTTTCTTTCATTGTTTTTTTCAAATAGATTCAATTTCTTGCTCTTTTCTCTTCTCCTTCTGGCACTCCTATGATATGAATGTTTAACCTCTTGAAGTTGTCCCAAAGGCTGCTCATATTATCCTAATTTTATTGGATTCATTTTTCTTCTTGTTCTTCTGACTGGTTGTCGTTAGTTTTTTGTTTCAAACCATTGATTTGATTCTTGGCTTCATCCACTCTACTGTTGTTTCTCTGCAAGTTGTTCTTTATTTCAATTAGTATATCCATTTCTGACTGGATCTTTTTTATGCTGTTGAGGTCCTCTCCAAGTTCCTTGATCATTCTTATAACCAGTGTTTTGAATTCTGCATCTGATAGATTTCTTATTTCCACTTAATTTCACTCTTTTTCTGGAGTTTTGATCTGTTCTTTCATTTGTGCCATTATAGGGAAACCTATCTATGTGGAATGCTGAATGTAGCTCAGCTCTGTTCTGAAAGCAGACAGGTATGTGTTCGGCACACAGGAAGTCAGACCCACGGATTGGTTCTCCCGTGGGGAATCAGGCCTGCATTGTACCTAGGCTGCTTTGAGCCTTGCTTTTGCTAAAAAACTCCCTCACTCAGAATAGAGGCAGCAGAGGTTTACTTTGATCTGTGCTTAAATCTCTCAAGTATGGGTGTAACCAGTTCAACCACCTTTCCCCTTAACATTTGCAAATGACCTTTCTCTTTGAAGTGATTAGCAACATTCTTTCCTTTGTTATCTATAAATGGTAACCACCTAAAGCAAACCTGTGCATAGTAAATGAGGACCATCCTTGATGTAATATACCTAGAATATCAATAAAAGCCTGTCCAGGCCGGGGTCAAGGCTGGCCCTCTCTTTTTCACTGAGAGAGTGGTCGCGCCATCCCTTTTTCTCCACCAGATTTCATTGGTCCATGTGAATTTGTTCATTGTTTGTTGCAACCACAGCATAAACATCCACAACACATGGATTCTGCGAGCGGAGTTCACATCACCTGGCACCCAGGAACAGGGACCCAGGACTACGAGTCACAGTTGTGGACAACACACCAACTTGGTTGGAGTGCGCACATCAGCCCAGGTAAGGGCAGATGACACCAATGCTTTTCGGTAAGGTCGTAGGGTGTTTTGGATTTCAGAGAAAAAAGGATTTCTTCCTAGGTTGCCCTCTCTTGTGACTGCTTTGCCTCTGTACCCTCTTTTAGTAAGCAGGAGCCTTGCTCTCTCTCCCAAGCATCTGCTGCAAATTTCACGGGCATGGGTTGAGCAGTTAAGAGCCACAAGGGCGCTTGCCACTGGAAGTCTCCCATGACAGGCCATGCTGGTATTGTGGACCAGGTTAGAACACTAGGTTTTCCGCCAGCCACAAGCAAAAGTCTACACAATGAGAAGGCACACTGTAAAAACATTCACAAGCCCATCCCTGTGGCACAACCCCCAGCTAGGTCTAGGCTTGGGAGAAAGAGCAAAGACTTTCCCTCTAATCAACTTTAAAAACAGCAACTAGTTACTGGGCTATTTACAAGCATTTCAGTAAATCCTTTGTTTCAAGCTGCCTCTTATAACCCTTTTGATTTTGCCTTTTCCCTTTGTCTACCTACATAAGGAAAAGCAGATAGTGAATGAGTGTTTTGGCTTCGACCAGACTCTGAAGATCGCTTTCCAGAAGAATTTAGTCACAGGTTTTATATGAGAGTTTTTGGCATTCTCCAAGCTCCAAAGACAAAAGGCACTTCCTCCCCTCTGCTTGAGAAATCGGGTGTCCCCACGTGAGTTGGAGCCTTGCCAGGGTGTCTGGGATCAATTCCCAAGATGTGCAGGGACCTTATAGGTACCTCCAAAATGACTTAATTTAACTTCTGGCTTGTCTGGGGAAGCACGATATAAAGGTTGGTCACTTAGCACTTCGAGCCCCCCCTCGCAGTCCTAAAGCTTGGGGAGGACCCGAAGCCCATAAGCAGGGTTAGGGTATGAGACCCTCTCCCTGACTGTCTTTCATCAACAGCACATTTCAACCCACCACACTATATTCCCTGGTAGCTAACTAGTTAGGGTTCAGCACAGGCAGCAGGGTCTAGAAAAGGCAACAATCAAAATGGGCTCCGGTTTGTAATTGGCTCTCCTAAGGAACAGGAGCAATGTTTTAGGCTAATTCAGCAGCTTTTTAAGGCTGCTGGATGTCTCCTGGGCAAGGGATCTTTAGATTTGGAAATATGGGGAAAAGCAGGGCAGAAAAGCTCTCATAATCAGGAAAGCTTAGACAAAAAAAAAAGGGACCGATGCGCGCCAGCTAGGCCCTTCCCGTGGGTCGCCCCAGCTGCAGTGAGCATCACAGCCCTGCCCGCTGAGCCCAGCAGGGCCGTGAGTGTGCGAGTGCGCTTGCAGCGCAGCGGGGCCAGGTCTCTCTGCAAGGACGGGGAGCGGTGGCAGAGTGGGGTGGTTGGTCCCCCTCGCATCCCTTCCTCCCCATTTGCATGGGAGCAACCTTCCCCTGCACCCAGTGCTGGGTGCAGTCCCGACCTGCCAGGTGCAGACCGTCTAGGCTATGTTTCTTTGTCTCCTCATTTTGGCAGCCTCCTTGTGTTTGTTTCTATATATTAGGCAGAGCTGCTTTGACTCCATGTCTTGGTAGCGTGGCTTAATATAGTAGGTGTCCTGTACGGTCCAGTGGCACAGCCTCCCCTGTCATCCAAGCTGGGTACTTGAGGTGCACCCTTCACGTGGGCTGAGTACATCCTCCTCTTGTAGTTGAGCCTTGGATGCTGTTGGCAGATCAACAGGAGGGATTTAGCCCCGGGCCAGTCAGGTGCAAGGACTGTCTGCGACCACTGACCACCAACCTCCACCCTCGATGGAGGATCCACTGTGCAGGTGCAGGGTGGTGGTGCTCCAACATGGTCTGTAGCTGTCCATTGGGTGCACTGGCCCTAGAGTTTCCTGAGTGATGCAGGCCAAGGTCAGCTCCCACTTGAGTTTTGCCCAGGGCACCCTGCCTGAGTTATAAAGCAATCTGAGATGGCTGCTATGTGTGCTGGGCTTGGAGATTCCCAGGTGAAGCCAAACTATGAATCTGAGCTGGCTGCCACTAGGGCTCACTGAAGCCAGCTGTTGCTTGTTGGATAGGATTTAGGAAGTTGTAAAGCCTGAGGCAAGACTTGCCATTCATATGGAAAGTAGCTTGGGTGGTCCTGTAAGTTGGGTGGGGCAGAGTCTCTGAGGATCTTGAAGGCAGGTCTAGCTCAGGTTGATGGAGTCTCAGATATGGCACCAGCTTGCGGGCTGTCTGGGGAAGGGTTTAGAAAAGGGACAATGGCTTCTACTCACCCTGATGGCAGACACTACAGTTTGTCCCTGTATGCCACTGGTGCCTTTCAAGCTACTACCTATAGGGAACCTATTCGTGTGTGATGTAAACTCGTGGCTCAGCTCTGGTTCTGAACGCAGACCAGACGTGCGTGGCATGCAGGGAACATCCATGAATAGTTTTCCCATGGGAAATCAGACATGCATTATTCCTAGGCCGCTTTGAAACTTGCTCTTGCAAAAGAACTCCCTCACCCGGGATGGAGACAGCAGAAGTTTACTTTGATTTGGGCCAGACTTCCAAAGTACATGTGTAACTAGCTAAGCCACCTCGCCACTTTGTATTTTATCTTTGAAGTGATTAGCAACATTCCTTTCTTTGCTATCTATAATAGTTAACCACCTAAAGCAAACCTATGCGTAGTAAATGAGGACCATCCTGGTTGTAATGTACCTGGAGTTTCAATAAAAGCCTGTCGAGGCAAGGGGTCGGGGCCCTCTCTGTCTGTGGGAGAGCAGCCATGGGGCCCTCTCTCTTGATCATTGAGAGATTGGCCACGCATCCCTTTTTCTCCACTGGATTCCTTTAGTCCGAGTGAATTTGTTCGTCACTTGTCTGGGGATATAGGACAAGCATTCCACAACAACACATGGTCCTGCTGGCCGGGACCATGACAACTACCCTGGTGCTGGAGCTCAGAGGGAGTGAGTCTGAACAGATGAGTTAGTGTGTGGGTTCTTTAAGAGTAAGTGCTTGGGGCTCCAGAAGTTTCTTCCAGCAACTCATTCCCCGCTGTTTTTTGCAGCCAGAAGTTGTGGGGACTTATCTTCCTGACACTGGAACCTTGGGCTAGGGGGTCTGATGTGGGGCTGAGACTCCTCGCTCCCAAGATATTCCTCCCAAATTTCTATCCACCACATGTGGGTATGGGACCAGTACATTCCACATCTATGCCCCTCCTACCAGTCTGGATGGATGTGGTTTCTTTAATTCTGTAATTGTCAGACTTCCATTCAACTTGATTTCTGACAGTTCTGAGTGATGGTTGTTCTATATTTTAGTTGTAATTTTGATGTGGTTGTATGAAGAGGCGAGCCATGTCTGCTCTGCCGCCATCTTGACTGGCAGTCCCTGTCAAATCTTTATCATGCTTCATCACTGACATGGACTCTCCTGCCTCTCCCTTTCATTTACAAGGTAACCACTTGTGATTACTGTGGGCCCACCTGGATAATACAATGTAATTTCCCCATTACAGGTCAGCTGATTTGCACCCTTAATGCCTTCTGTAACTTTAATTCCCTCTTTCCATGCAACCTAATGTATTCACAGGTTTTACGAGATCTAAATTTTCTGCCTACCACATCATCCATCAACTCTGAGCTCTGCTGGTAGGACGGATTCTACTAGCAGCCATAGCAGTTGAGGGTCAGATTGCCATGTGGCCATTTTGGGCTCCTCTTTGAAGTGAATAAACAGAGAAAAATAGAAATTACAGTATTTACAAGAATCACTAATCCTAATTTTCAAGAAGAAATAAGATTGTGACTACACAATGGGTCAAGAGGCATATGGATGGGACCCAGGGGGCCTCCTGGGGTACCTCCTCATATGGCTGTGTCCAGTACTGATGTTACTGAAAGACTCCTTCAACCTCTTGAATAGACAGGACCACCAAGGGCTTGGACCCTTCTGAAAAGAGATTTTGGACACATGCTGGGTGATGAGCACTAGCCAGCTAAATTTCTACCTAAAGGCAAAGGAAACATGGAATAGAGAGGGTAGAAGTCATAAACAGCCACATCCTTATAATCAGTTGTGAAAATGAGAACTGTAGTCCCTACCCATATTTCCTTATTTTTCCCTCAGTATATTCATATATCTAGATGAAGTTCCATTTTTTTCTCTCTTTCCCCTTAAAACTGGTGTGTTGGTGATTGGTAACTTTACAAATTAGTCTATAGAACTATCAGGATGAGACTGGACAAAACTAGAAGTGGACGTCTCGGAAACACTGGACTTGGAGCTGGATGCAGGGACTGTGGAAACCTCAGGCTGCCTTTTTTGTAGGAGGTAGTGCGTGACTTTCATTTGTATAAGGAATGTTTAAAGTGTGTTAGATAGGAGAATTATTTTTTGGAAGAGTAAGTTGGAGAGAAGAATGTATATGGGTAATGGACCACAAGAGGGATTTTCTGAACCCTGGTCTTTAGATTTGTCATCAATAATGTGAAATGCACAATTTACATTCAATCATTTTTTTGTGTGTAAGTTAATCAGAGTTTTTTCTTTTTTGCTTACATAGCCTCCCAGCCTGCCTTACCCCTTCCTCTCTCTCTTCACACCTATCAATTTCTTCTTCCTAAAACACAGAAAGAGTAGATTACTTTTTTTTTTTGTCATCCTATGCAAAAACCTCCAAAGGCTTCCCCACTACTGTAGGGCAAACTCTAAACTCCTTACTCTGGAATCTAAGGTTCTCACCAGGCTGATGCCAAGCTGCCTTGCCAAATGTGTCCTTGGCCACTCCTCTCTAAAAGTGCAGAATTCAAGCCAAATTGGATTTTGGCTGTCTTGAGAATCACCCAAGAACATTACAGGGTCACCTATTCTCAGGACAGAGGAGCATAGCCTTCTTTAGCTAGCCCAATCCTCAAAAAGGTGTCCATATGCAGAATTCTTATCTATAACAATTGGACTTAATGATTCACCATCTCATGTGTTTTTATTTTTTATGTATATCTTGAACTGCTCTAGAAAAACAAATCTGTGAGCATCTCAAAGCTAAGGGCCACATCTAATTCATCTTTATAGACCAGAACCTAACAGTGTTCCTGGCAGCTATTATTAGAATTTTAAACAATTCAGGGATATAGATATTTTTTATTTTTGCAAGTAACAGTACCTATATGAGCTAGCTTAAACTTAAAAGTAGAATCTTTGAGAAGGTTTCTTTTATGTGTCAAGTTGGCTGGGCCATGGTGCCCAGATTTTGGTTAAACCTTATTCTGGGTGTCTTTGTGCAGGTGTTTGTTGATGAAGCTAACATTTAGATTGGTGGACTTTGAGTAAGTCAGATTACCTCATACAATCAGTTGAAGTGACCTCCCCTGAGCAAGAAGAACTTCTGTTAGCAGACAGCCTTCAGACTTGAACTGCAACTCTTCCCTGGGTTTACAGCTGCCGGCCTACCCTGCAGATTTAAGATTTGCCAAACTGCTGCAATTGCATGATAAATTCTTTATAATAAATCTTTCCGTATATATTCACAGCCTATTGGTTCTGTTTCTCTGGAGAACCCTATCTAATACAGAAGGTTGTTGGGTTATCATGATATGTTAAGAAATATATTTGGTCTTTGTCCCCAATGTCTGGCACAAACCTTCTAAAAACCTTGGGATTTTCTGAGTGATAGAAGTGTCTTTGGTTATTCCTAAGGAGCCCCTCATGAGTACACCTGAGTTATTACAATGAGGTAACTTAGGATGGGGTCCCTAAATTGTTTTAGAACGGGGCTGGTCAGCAGAAAGACCAAGTGATTAGAAGCTGGAACTTTCAGCTCCATCCACCAGCCTTTGGGAAGAGGAAGATTGGCTGCAGGAGCTCTATAAAGTCTTGAACAATGAGATTTGATGCGCTTCTAGGTTGGTAAATGCACCCACGTGCTGGGAGAGTGGCCTACCTGTTCCACAAGGACAGAAGCTCTTGTGCTCAGACCCTTCTGGACCTCACTCATCTGGCTGTTCATCTGTATCCTTTATAATAAGCTTGTAAACATATGTAAATGTTTTCCTGAGCTTTGTGAACCATTCTAACAAATGATTGAACCCCAAGAGAGGACTGCAAGAACCTGATTTATAGCCAGTCAGTCAGAAATACAGGTGACAATCTGGACTTTGATTGTTGCTGGAGGTGGGGGCAATCTTGTGGGACTGAGCCCTTAAGCCATGGAATCTGCTGCTGTCTTCAGGTGTCAGAATTTAGCTAAATTTGTAGGACATCCTGTTGGTTGGAGAGTTTGAAAATTGCTTGGTGGCATTGGAAAACATTCCAGACTCATCTCATGAAATCCAAGAAAAAAATTAATAATCAGATATTGAGAAGAAAAGTAACCAGGGCAGCCTATGGAACCTAAGCAGCTGGAGTGATGCAGACTATCACTGATAAAGTGACTCAGCTCGCAACGGTTCTGTGCCTTGGTGTCTCTCAGTGCAAAACTCCCTGGAGAAACTGAATGACGGGCTCAACTCGAGTCAGATGTCCACCCATGCTTCGGTCAGCTACGACCAGGGAATGGTAGCACAGAGCACAAACGTAGTTGGAAGTGACATGTCTTTGCGGGGGGGAGGCAGCTCCCAGAGAAGGGTGAATTTGTTGTGATGACCCCAAAAAATTATGGTATACCAAAAGAATATTATAATTTCACTTCTCATGTTACAATTTTTTGGTCCCAACTTGACCATAAGCACTTTGAGGGCGAGAAAGTTGAAGTATAATTATTAATTTCTCCGAATTTAGCTCGCCTGACAACTGTTGATAATGTAAAGAAGATCCAAGCTGTATATGCCTTGGGATTCATTCTTGCCTAAGCAGGTCTGATGGACCAGTGGGAAGGACCTGATAAACAAGTCTGGGGACCATTCTTGGGAAAGAACTCATTCTGAGGGGAGAGAATCTGACATATAAATGTCGACTAATGACAAAGTCTCAATAATGGTTAATTTTATGTATTAACTTAGACTGGTGATGAGGTGCCCAGATATTTGGTCAAATATTATGGGTGTGTCTGTGACAGTGTTTTTGGATGAGATTAATTTTTTTTTTATTTTTTTAAAGATTTTATTTATTTGCTTTTAGAGAGAGGGGCAAGAGAAAGAAAAAGAGGAGAGAAACAGCAATGTGCTAGAGACATATCAGATTGGTTGCCCCTCTCACATGCCCCCAACTGGAGGCCTGGCCCACATGTGCCCTGACCGGAAATCAAACTGGTCACTTTTCTATTCACAGGCTGACACTCAACCCACTGAGCCACACCAGCCAGGGTGGATGAGATTAAAATTTTAATTGGTAGACTGAGTAAAGCAGATTGCCCTCCCTAATGTGAGCGGACCTCATCCAATCAGCTGGAGGCCTAAATAGAACAAAAAGGCTGACCCTCCCACAAGTAAGAGGGAACTACTCCAGCCTGAGGGCTGAGCTAGGGCACCAGTTTTTCCTCTCTTTGGGTTCAAACCAAAACATTGGCTTTTCTTGGGTCATAAGCCTTCCAGCTTTGGGGCTGAAACTACATCATTGGCTATTATGGACAAAAGGGGCCACATATGAAACCTGACAAGCTCAGACGGGGCCTGTGTGGCAGCCTTATTAACTCAGAGACCTAAAGTAACAACAAAAGATGGTCTGAAATGAAAACTTATTAACTAAAAGCAGTTTATGTAGGTAGTCATGTCCTAGGCTAGAATGTTCCCTGACAAAAGTCAATCTTTACCTTAATTAAGCCTGTCTACTGCCTTTTTGCATCTATAATAACATACCTTTGGAATGTCAGAATTTCCTTTTTCCCTGACCCCTCAAAGCACAGATACTACACCAGAGCAGAGGCCACAGATCCTCTCATTGCTATTGACTGTTAAACTAACCTGTACCCACCCGTGTATGAGAAGTACGTGTCTATCATTTTACTTTTTATCCTGTCCCAGAAGTTTCCCTGCTTTGCTTTCCCCTGCCTCCCTAATCTATCACCAACGGATTTCATGTGACTCGCTTACACCCTCTCTTTTGATTGTAATGTACAAAACAGGGTGCGGAACTGCCATTCTCTGGAGCACTTCCTCAATCTGTTGAGATTTTGCTCCCCAGAAACTATTGTCAGTTTGGCTCAAATCAACTTATAAAAAAATTCTTACAGGTTTGGACATTTCTTACATTGACACTATCCTGAGTCTCCAGCTTGCCAACTACAGATCTTGGGACTTCTCTGCCTCCATAATTGTGTAAATCAGCTCCTTATTAAAAAACAAATAAACAAACAAACAAACAAACAAAAAACCTCTCTCTCCTGAAATCCTAGTGAGAAATTCAAGTCAGTTTTTTCTTAATTTTTTTTTAGATTTTATTTATTTATCTTTAGAGAAGGGGAGGGAGAAAGAGAGGGAGAGAAAAATCAATGTGTGGCTGCCTCTCATGCACCGCCCCCGCCCGGGGACCTGGCTCACACCCCAGGCATGTGCTCTGACTGGAAACTGAACTGGTGACCCTTTGGTTGGCAGGCTGGTGCGCCATCCACTGAACCACACCAGCCAGGGCTCAAGTCAGTTCTTAGGCTATTTTCATGTTTGCAACAATCTCCTGGGTTGTTTTAAAAAAAAATCTCCCTCCTCCCTGTTGGTTCTGTTTCCCTGGAGAACTGTAATACAGTCTCAGATACAAAAGGAGTGCAGCAGATGTTATTTTTGATTCACATGAAATTCAGGTAAGAAAGAAAACCTTCCTTATGCTCTTTAACTCAATTTCATTAAAAAGTATTTATTTATTTATTTATTTAAGAGGGCAAGGGAAGGAAAAAGGAAGGGAGAGAACATTGATTGGTTGCCTCTTGTATGTACCCTGACCAGGAGACTGAACCTGCAACCTAGACATGTGCCCTGACTCTGACCAGGAAATCAGACAGGTGACCTTTCACTTTATGGATACAACGTCCAACAAACTAAGCCACACTGGTCAGGGCTCAATTTCATTTTTAACTCTGAATCCCTTTTGATATCACAACCATTGTGTTAGATTAGTGGTCCCCAATGAAACATACCTTCAGGTACTCCTTTGCCTTTGTGTAGTCCACTCTCACATTGACGCTGGCCTTGGTCACTTGACTTGCCGTAGTCAGTGGGACTTTAGCAAGTGTGATGCCAGTAGAGGTTTGGTAAGTATATGCATATGTAAAGCTTGCATATCCTCTTATATATCTTGTTTCCTCTTGGATACCGGATATTAAGTCTCCATCTCTGTCTGTTTCTCTGTTCTCTCACTATGTTGTCCAGCATGTTACAGAATGGACCTGTGGTGGGGGGCGGACAAAATACTATTATCAAATGGACCCCCTTCTCCCAGGGTCTCCGTGTACTAGGTTCGCCCTGCCCACCACCAGGGAATTATAGCTCTCAATGTTAGAGTTTGGTGAAAAGGAAAAGAATTTATTTAATAGTTATACAGGCTTAGAGTAATGACTTAATGTCTTCATTAAAATCCCAAAGTCCCTTAAAACACCCACAAACACACACAGTCCTTCCTTCCCCTCTTTGCCCAGTCTGGGGTATTGTATCTCAGGAAAAGAAATAGAAGTCCATGGCTCAGGTAGCCCCCAATTCTTCCCAGTAATCCATGCTCAGCTGGCAGGCCTCCCTCGGTCCCCAACACTATCAGCTGTGTCACCGGGATCTCCAGTTAATCCAAAACCACGTGGCACCTTCTCCTGGCCCACCAGCAAGAGTCCTTTCACCCCTTTCCTTCCTGCAGCGTCTCTCCTGCAATCTTCCAAACTGCTTAGAGAGATCTCTGCATCGCTGCTACATCTTGCTTTCCAGCTTCCTAAGCTGCGTGGCAAAGGGAGCACCAAAGCCGTGTGGTTCTCCCTACCTCTCCAAAGCTGCAGGGGTTTCCCTTCTCATGGCTGCCACGCCTGGGTTTAAATCCCAGCACCAACCTTCCTCTGCAGCCCCATTTCCTACTCCTCCCACAACCAGCTACGCCTGCCAGCATTCCCATAGTTTTCCAGCTTTTCTGGGCCTCCATAGTAAGTCTGGGCAGGCGTGGCCCTTGGTGTGGAGCCAACCATCTCCTAGCTCTCACACAGGTGCTGTAACCAGAGGGAGTTGCCTCCTAGTTAAATCCTGGGTGGAAGTCACTCCCATCTCCCTGGCTCAAAGCAAGCCACAGCTATTTCACATATCCATGAAACCAGTTAAAATGTATAGATATGTTAAATGACCATGCCTGAGGTTAGTTACAAAACTGTTGCTATGCCGAACAGCTCTCAATGGCCCTGCTCCATGTGTTCCATCCCCCAGCTCAGACTTGTGGGGGTGAGGACATCCTATATTTTTAATATTTCCTGGACACCTTGAGTTCTGGACTCCACTACAAATCCCTCTTTGGGGGTCCCCGGGCTGTACCCTTTTACAAACAGAGTGCTAGACTTCTTATGTAGCGCCTCAGACTCCTAAAAGCTAGGCACATAAAAACATTCTAAAAAGGAAAAACTGGAAGCTGCTAGACCTCCTAAAGTTCAGGCACACAACTGGCACAGTGTCATTTCCATGATATTCTGCTGGTTAATGTGAATTGAAGATCAGCCTACATTCAGTGTTGGAAGGGACTACCCAACAGTATAATTATTAGGAGGTATAATTCACTGGGGGCCATCTTTGAAGAGCTTCCACAGATGGTTTGGCTAGCTATTAGGTCTAAATTGAAAATTATTTTTCACTCTGTATTTTGTTGCATTGTACCTATTGAGAAGTCCAGTACCACTCTGAAAACCGATCCTCTATTTGCAGCCTCTTTTTTCTCTCTGGAGGATTTTAGGATGTTGTCTTTATCTTCTGGTGGGCTTTTAGAGGAGTCTTTGTCTACTCATTGTATTGGGAACTCAGAGGGCCTTCAAAAATTATTTTATTTCTTTGATAATTTCTTCCCCTCTTTTAGCCTTGATGCCTCTGGAATTCCTATTAGTCATATATTAGATTTTCTGAACTGATCATCTAATCCTTAAAACTCTTGTTTGTCTCTCTTGTCCATACCATTGGCATTTGTTCCACTTTCTAGATTTCCTTGTCTTTAAATTCCACTCTTCAATTTAAATTGTTATCTTGCCCAGTAGATTTTTAATTTTCAAGCACCCTTTCTCATTTTACTTTTGTAGCCTATTTCTTTTCTTTGTTTCATGATTGCAATACCATCTCATAGCTTTTTGAGGAGATTATTTTTAGTTTTAATTTTCTTTTGGCCCCCTTTCTTTCTCTGTTCCTTTGAGTCTGCCTGCCTGCCTTCCTTCCTTCCTTCCTTCCTTCCTTCCATCTCTGATGTTTAGGTAGAGGTTGTTTTGGGGGGTGATCCTTGGCTATCACCTAGAGTTCAGAGAAACACTAAGAAGCTGAGCAGCTCTAGGTGCTGGGTGTGGGCTTCATGGCAGAGTTCCCCAAATGTTAGCATTTATAGACCTTTTCTCTAGAATGATTCAGTTTCTTCAAGGGATAATCCTCCAGTCTCCTGGCTAGAAATATGCACCTGATTGCTTGCATTCTGGAAGCAGGTAAAGAGAGGATTGGAAGATCTTGCCAGGCTTTTGTCCTTTTGCCAGTGTAGTGTCTCGTCATCCTGCTCTGCTGTGGAGACTGCTTCAGAATTAATCTCCCATCTTCTGCCAGGGAAGGGAAGGAGCTGTCATCTGGCCACATGGGCTAGGAAGAGATCAGGGATCCATCTGTGGCTTATGCCAAATGTAAACCCAATTTTACTGTTCCAGCACTGCCCCCAACCCCACCTTCGGAGTTACCTGGAATCTCTAAGACAGTCAGTGTTCTGAGTATGAATCATCGGGTTCCTTCTTGGCTACCTCTATTTCTCATTCCCTTTGTTCTGTATATTTGTGTCTTTTTTGTTCTTTTGTCTTTTTTTCTCTCTTCAAATTGAGGTAACATTCACATAACAACAACAAAAAAAATTAAGTGAACAATCCAGGGGTATTTAGGGCATTCCTATCTTCAAGAAAGGTCACATTTTGAGGTATTGGGAGTTAGGGTTCCAATGTATCTTTTTCTGAGTTACACAATTAAACCCATAAAGGTGGCATGGATATTAAGTGGGGACTGGCATCATTTGCCACACTTACTTAGAGAAAGAATCATTGGGCTCATCATCTGTAGCAGGGTGGGGAGCTTGTCCAGGCAAGGGTAGCCTGGGAATAGGAGTCAAGCCCATAGGGGTAAGGAGGGCTTCTATTCCATGGGGTGAACTGCTGTGGGATGTCAGAGCATGGGTGGGTTCAGAAGGGTGCTCCCAAGATGACAGCAGCAGCCTGGCACAAGGTGCCAGAGTCCAAGTGGAATGAGAAGAACATCTGCGTGGGGGTAGGGGTGGTGATGGCAGTGGGAGATTGGTAGCACACTGGGAGGCTGATTGATCAGTGAAGTTCACTGGCTATTTGGATTTCCTCTCCTGAGCACTCATTCAAATATTTTGTCCATGTTTCAGTTGGAGTGTCTATCTTTTTCTTGTTTCTTAATAGTTGTTGTTTCTATATTGTGGTTATGCATCCTTTTTATGTGTAGCACATGCCTTTTCCCACATCATTCTCCTAATGGTACCTTTCGATAAACAGAGGCTCTTAATTTTCATAGAGTCAGATTTCCCTTGTGCGTTGTGTTAGCCTCGGCACTCCAGAAACCAGAACCTAACTTCATCATTAGGGAGTTCAGGGGACAAGTGTGCGCAACAAGGTGCGTGAAGTAGAAAAGAAAGGGGACACAACAAGATGCTTCATCATCCTGGCTGCCATTGTGTTAAACCGACCGCTGGACCCGGAGACTCGGCGCTCAATAAGCAAACTTCATGCCGAGACCATCCAGGAGAAGTAAGACAAGGGAAGAAATGCGGGGAAATGATTCATTGGCTTCTGTTTCCCATTGATCAAAATTCCCCTCCACAGGGCATTATCTTCCTCACACTTCCAGGTTGCACATATAAATTTATATCTTAAGAAAAGATAAAACGCTTTACTGTCATTTTAATGAGGTTTATGGACTTAACAGTGATAAATGCATGGATTGAATCTACCATCTTTAACATAAAATTATATTTTCTTTTTAAAAGATTTTTAAAAGATTTTATTTATTTATTTTTAGAGAAAGGGGAAGGGAGGGAGAAAGAGAGGGAGAGAAACATCCATGTGTGGTTGCCTCTCGTGCACTCCCTACTGGGGACCTGGCCCGCAACCCAGGCATGTGCCCTGACTGGGAATCGAACTGGCGACCCTTTGGTTTGTAGGCCGGCACCCAATCCACAGAGCCACACCAGCCAGGGCAAAATTATATTTTCTAATTGGTTATTACTGGTTTATAGAAACACTGATGACAGCAGGGAATTGCCATTCCAGCCCCCGAACAGGGAGTGTTTATGCTCTGTTGTCATCTAAAGACTGTCAACAATTTTGTCCTCCCTCCCACTTGGTACACAGCTTTACCTAAAGCTATAGCCCCAAACAGAAGTTTGGCAATAGTTTTGTTCAACTGGCATGTAGTGGCTGGGATATTCTTGGCTTCAAGCTGAAAACCTGGCCCAGGCCCTCCACCTCCTGGAAGGCACTTAAATCTCTATCCACAGCAGCCAAATCTCTGACTGCTATCTTTGCTTCTGGACTTATTTCAAAGCCCAGGAGGCCTATACCTTCAGCATATTCACAAGGGTGTTTATCTTATTTCAAAGCCTATGTCTTTGCTTTTCTCTCTTCAAGTTTTATCTGTCATTGCTGTATGTCTGCTATAGGGTGTGTGTGTGTGTGTGTGTGTGTGTGTGTGTGTGTGTGTGTTTGAAAGCTTTAACCCATTTTCATCATTTTCATCAGAAGTCTAGTAAGTTTCTTGAACTGATGACAGACAACAGTTGTGACAGGATGTTAATTAGATTCTCCCTGTTGTCTTTGGAGTTTCAGAAAAGGTTTCAAAAACAGAAAGCAAGACAATAGATAGCCCCTTCCCTCACAGAGAACTGGGAAGAGATTATGAATCAGTCTGCCAGCATCATCCACAGTGAGTCTACATAAGAGAATGAGGATTGTGTTGGAGAGTTACCCGTGTGCTGGGAGAAAGAGGGTTCCATTCCCTTTGCCTAAAACCAAGTGAGACAGAGGCCTCCACAAGCACCTCTCAATATTTGGCTTATATGTCCTTGGGTTTTGGAAGTCTATAGGGACTGATGTCCTAACTTCCACCTGACAATGTCCAAAAGCAAGATGCTGGCTGACTAGCTGTCCTGGGCAGCCTGGAGAAGGAGCTGCCAGCAGGGCAAAGATGAATGCATTGTCCTGTGGTCAAGTATACTGAGATGGAAATTGACTGGGAGTAATTTAAAAAGGATCCTTTCCATGAGGGGTCCCCAGAGAGGAAAGGGCACCGGGAGACTGAACTTTAAATGGGATGAACCTCTGGAAGGCCAAGCAAGGACTGGCAGGGGAGAGGAGCCACAGGCAGCCAACTAGAGGAGGGTCATTGCTTCAGTCCCAGCAAGAGAGCCATAACAAAGCCCACAAAGGTGACATAAGAGAGAAAGAGCCATTTGTGAGACCTCCATGTCCATAGGGAACTGACTTTAGAAGACAACAGTACCCTGCCATGATTAGGAAAGACTGTGCCCTTTTCCCCTCATTTCTTCTCCTGTACCAAACCCTTAGTACGTGTGTGGGGTGGGGTGCGGTGGGGTGGGGGTGTCAGAAATAGCAGCCAGCCAGCAGGGGAAGAGGAGCAGCTATGAGAAGTAAGAGGGATCTGGAGAAGCCTGACACACCTCCCTCCATCACAGCAAACTTTGTGCGTGAAGCCGGCAAGAGCTGACGGAGGAGAGAAGCGTTAGCTCGAATGAACTTCAGAGTTGCAACTGTTATCCTGAACAAGATACTTTCACTACTGCAATAAGACTACTTGTGTGACTAAAAAGATACTTGAAAAGTAAAAGGGTCTGTGAAAGATTCCATGCAGGACATTGGAAGAATTATTCAAAGGGCCGGTTGAAGGGGAAGTAGAAGTTTTTCAATTATACACCATGGGGTCCAGCTGTCTGATAAAAAATAAGTATTCAATATTAGAAAAGGATTGAGAAAGAAAAGTTGATACAGAGTCTAACTAACCCTGATTTAAAATGTATTAACTTCATGTATCTATAAACACCTATCCACATTTTTAAAACAGATTTTACTTATTATTTTTAGAGAGAAGGGAAGGGAGGGAGAGAGGGAAACATCCATGTGTGGTTGCCTCTCGAGCACCCCCCCACTGGGGACCCAGCCACAACCCAGGCCCGTGCCCTGACTGGGAATTGAACCAGTGACCCTTTGGTTCATGGGCTTGCAAGCCGGCACTCAATCCACTGAGCCACACCAGTCAGGGCCACATTTTCTCCACATTTACCTAAGTAAATCCCACCAAAACATGAGTAACCAAAATTCAGATATAGGCTAATAACGACAGGGCACACCTCTGGCATATTTTTAATTATATTTTATTAAAGTAATTTTTGTGGCTTTTTAATTTTATATAAATTATATAAATAACCCCAAAGTCAGAAAATACAGATGAGAAAACAAAAAACACCTCCATAATACTCATATTAGGTGAGATCATACTGTGGTAGCAAATTATCCCTCAAATCTCAGTGCTTAACACAACAAAGTTTTATTTCATGTTCATAGTACGTGTTCAAGTAGTGTAGGATTGATGCTCAGCTTCAATCAGGGACTGAGGCTGACAGGCTGAACCACCTGGAACACATGGCTTCCTCAGTTGCCAACATCAAGGAAAAAGAGGGCATGGAAAGCTTATAGTAACTACTGTTCCTTGATTAGGCTTGGAAGTGATACAAAGTGCTTCCATTCACATCCCATAGTGACTGGATCTAGTCAGATGGCCCCCTTTCTGAAAGCGGAAAGGAACTATCCTCTTCCTCCCACCCAGAATGAGAAGAGAGCCAGCTATCCGTGAGCCTTGGTAATATGGCCTAGATCTCCTGATCCCACCAACACAGAGATTATTTAAATCAAGTTCTCTATACTATTTTTTACAGCAGCTTCACTTACATAGACTGTAGCCATTTTCTGACAGGTCTTTTCTGCTGTGGGACTCATGTATCCAGATCTCTGAGCTTGGCTCTTTGTTTCACAGGACATATGAAATATTTTCTAGATTGCTCAGAAACCTTGCTTATAACTCATTTTTTTGGTTCAAAGTCATCATTTTCTCAGATTGCTTAATTTCTTTTACTTCCATCATCTACCCTGGTATTTCTTTTACTTCCATTATTTAAAAGTCTTTTTGTTATAAGTAACACAACCAAAAGAGAACAATAAAATTGGATTTAGAGGTAGAATGTTAGTATTTGGCAGGGTTCATTGATTAGCTGAGTAACTCATTTCCTCACTATGGCTTCCCAGTATACAGGTAATCTCAATTCATGTTTGAAGCAAAATTGGCTATCCATTTGTGAAAAATAATTTTAGATTTTAATTTAACAAATTATGAGAATCTATACATAAAATCCCCAGTAAACTGAATATAGAAACAAAAATCATTGAAGTGTTAAAATTTATATAGAAAATTTAATAACTTTGATATGATTAAGGTCTCTTAAAGAGCCACAAAACCCAAAAGTCAGGAATTGGAAATTCGAATGCCCATGGGGAGCAGACAGGTAAAGTTAAGGAGTGAGCTAAGCTGAGTAAAACCAACTGGTAAAAACTTTTCTTCACTTTTACTGAGCTATGATTAAAGCATATGCCATTATATAAATACGTGAAATTGGGTACATTTTAAATTCAATATACAAATATGTAACTTAGAAAATGGAAACCTTTTATAATTAATTTTCTTTGTTTTGCCTTTATTTTGGAATCAGAAACTTGATTTTCATACCAATTTCAGGTACTGTGTTTCTAGTTGCTAGATGAAAATTAAGCCATTGTTTTATTTTGAAGAGTTTGACTGGTTAGGGTTAACATTTTTTTGCACATGTGTTGCCTTCTTGGCTTTTGTACTTAATTAGCAGGGCCCTACAACTGGGGACTACTCTACAGACAGATGTCCAGGAACATAATAGTCATAGATTAGGGGGTGTCAGTTGCTCACATCCCCCAGTCACTCACAGGTCTTTTCGATATGGACTTGATACAAGCAATGTTGGCTCTTGGTTTCTGAGTTCAGCAAAGAAAGAATTCAGGACTCCAGTGCAAGAGAAATTTTATTTAGCATGCAAAGTGAAAGTACATGAGAAGAGAAGATTCAAACAGGCTGCTCAGAGAACTGCCTGGGCTCTTTAGAAAGAAAGTCACAGAAGCAGAAGAAGAGAGCCAGCTGGGCTGCTTGGACTCAGGTTAACAAGTTACAGAGGCAAAATAAGGACCATTGGAGACAGGTTCAGGGGATCAGCCTGGGAAGAGCTGCCTGCTTCTCCCCTGGTTGAAAGCTTCCTGGGAACCTTTAGAGTGTAGGAGAAAGAAAGCAGAGATTTGTGCCTGAAGGAAGAAGGGAAAGTCCAACTGGGTTCTTTGTTTTAAGGGTCTTTATCTGCTTTCTAAAGACAAGAAATTTAGGGAAGGTCTCAGGGAGGATCTCAATGACTATTCATCAGCTTTCCAGGTGTATTCTTTAATATGCTGATGAATCAAAATGAGCAGGTCAGTTTCACTTTCTAAGAATGCCCCTGAAGAGGAATCTGGACCAAGAGGGTCAGCTCTAGCAGAGTCTGAAATGTGTGAGGTAGACCTTACAATGAATTATCTGACTGTAATTGCTAGGCCAGTTTGTTCAGCTATCTGTCTGTTTCCCCATTCCACTTGCCAAGGAATTTTCCTAGCTTCATACTACCCTGCCTCAGAATCACGGTGGTAAGTGATCTTCCACATGAACGTTACGTATTCTGGTTGAGAGACTGAAATCTTACGCTGATGTTTGCTTTGAGTTGGATTCTTCATCCCACACTTTGCTGCCCTCAATTTCATCTTCTAGAAGCCAGGCAAACTGGAAAGTAAACTGGTGGTTGTCACTGGGCTTCTCTGGGGGGCAAGACTTTGATGGTGGCTGTTGCTGAGGGGCACAACCTATGACACACCTAATGTTTGGGATGTTATTTATATTTCCATCATTTATAACCATTTATTGCCCACACCTAAATTAATAGGGTTGGGAGACAAGAGAACAGCCAAGGTAAGGACAGGAGATTGAAAGTGCTCCCCAAAGCCTCAGAGCCCACTGGGGACCCACGCCTCGCCTCCAGAATCTCAGCAAGAACGGCCCCGCTCCGCTGCCTCCCGCTCCTCCCCTCTCTTCCTCTGCGTTCACCCCAAACAGAACCCCTCGGGGTCACGTGGCCTCGGGGGGAGGGGAAGTGGGCGGTCCAGCGGCCGCCATCTTGCGGGCTTGGAGGCGGAGCGTGTGGAGTCCAGGTCGCGCGCCTCACTTCCCCTCCCCTCGCCCTTCCTCCCGCCGGTTTCCGCGCTCCTCCCCACTTCTGGCTCGTGTAGCCGCTCCCTGACTGGAGAAGCGGGGAGCCCCGGAGGGCGGGGGGTGTGTCGGACGCGTGCTCGCGCCCTCCAACCGCTAGCCGCGGCCGCGGGCGCGCGCTCCGCCGCCCCCCTCCCCCGCCCCGCACCCTGAGGCGGCGCGGGGCAGAGAGAAGGGGGCTGCCCCGGCTGTGGGGGCGGCGCGAGGCAGCCGCGGTGGCCGAGGCTGCAGCTGCGGCGGTACGCTGGAGCCGCGCATCCAGGGCGCCTGCGGGTCAGACTTGCCACCGCGGACCCTGCTGCCGGAGCCATGTACCGCAGCGGCTCGCGCTCCTCCGTCTCTTCACATCGGCCTAAAGAGAGCGGCGGGAGCTGCCCGCGCACCAGCCGCGGCTCCGGCTCCTCCTCAGGCCCGGCTCGCCGCACGTCGCCGCCCTCCGGCTCCTCCTCGTCGCGGACCCCGGCTCGCCGACCCCGCTCGCCTTCAGGGCACCGCGGCCGCCGGGCTTCGCCTTCCCCGCCACGGGGTCGCCGCGGCTCCCCGTCTCCACCCCGCGGCCGCCGGGCCTCGCCGTCCCCGCCGCGGGGTCGTCGCGTCTCCCCGTCCCCGCCGAGGGCCCGTCGCGGTTCCCCGTCGCCACCGCGGAGCCGACGATTCTTCCCTCCGGGCCCGGCGGGTTTCCGAGGCAGCAGCCGTGGGGAGTCCCGCTCCGACTTCGCCCGGGACGGCCGCGGAGACCATCCAGGCGACAGCGGCAGCCGGGTAATCCCACCTCCTGGCCGGGACTGCCTTCGTACCCCAGCCCCGTCACCCGAGGGTTTCGCTCCCAGAAACGCCGGCGAGCGCCCGCGCCTCCAGGCCTCCAGGCCAGGGTCCCCCAATCGGTCCTTCACCCCCTCAGCGACGCCCGAACCCGGAGGCGCCCTGTCAGTCCCGGAGCCTCAGTTGCACAATAAGGACTCGGGACCCGCTCGGGCGCCTGGTCCTGAGGCGGTGCTCCATTTCCTGGGCATGGGCTGTTTGTCGCGCCCTGGGCGAGGGGGATTTTCTCCAAGCCGTGTGCCTGGTGCTTTTTCAGTAGTTGGTGCTTTCTCAGAGTTCCGTGGTTTTGTGTCCCCCAGAGTTGTTTGAACTGTGCCAGGGGAGACCCCGACAGTAAACTGTTGGCCCTCCAAATTGGAGCTGCTTCTCCGAAACGAAGCGTGTGTTCCCGCAGTCATTTTAATAACTGCTGTCGTTTACGGAGTTGTGTGGCAGGAGTTAGCTTAGCCCTTCACTGTACACATTCTCTTTGAACATTCACAGACCTCTGCGGCGCGGCACTTAGAATGATTCCCTATTAAAGAACAGCTGAGGGACCCAGAGTCGTTTAAGTAATTTAATCAAGGCCACACAGTTAAGAGGTGATGCTGTGATTCAAGTCATATCTGCCTAGTTCCCTCTTTGTTTGGCTGGTCGTGGTGGTGGTTGTTTTAATCGTTATGTTTTCCTGCTAGAGGGACAGTGCATGAGGTTAAATAGTTTATTTGGACATATTATTGACCTGTCACCATAAGCGTCACTTTCTTAGAGCCTTTGGGTAGGGTCTGGTGTTTTGGGTTGATTTTATTTGCAGTTCACCAGTCTTTTCAAACCCAATGACAAAGTTTCTATCTTCTCCAGGGGCTCTCTAACAGTATGCTCTGGACGCTCTGGTCATAGGTGAATTGACTTGTCACTAAATTAAGATTTTCATCGATGAGTAGCTGCAGTCTGAGTGTTAGTTACAGAGTAAGCAAGGAAAACAGAACACTTGTTTCCAAACCTCCCTCTTCTTCTCCAGTGCACAACCTGTTTGCTCCAGTCTTTTCTGTCTCTGGTGACATCACCCATTGCTCAGCCCAAAGCAGTGATGATCTCCCTTCCCCCAAGCCTAATCTGTCAGATTAATTTCATCTGTCTAACCTGTCAGCTCTACCTCCAAAATACATCCCCAAAACTGTCGTCCTCCTACCATCACTCTAGTATGTCTTCCCTGGATTATCCTCCTACCATCACTCTAGTATGTCTTCCCTGGATTATTACATTAGGCTCCTTTACACTCCACTCTTGTTACCTTCCAGTTTATTCTGTACCCAACAATCAACATGATTTTTAAAGCTTTATTTTATACATTTGAGAAGTATTTATTAAACATCTACCATGTGTTAGGTGCTGTTCTGGGTCCTGGAGGCATGAGTGAGCAAACCAGTTAAAAACTCTGCCTTCGTAGAGTTCATATTTTAGCAGAGGGAATTGGTAATAAATAAAATAAAGAAGTAAAATGTTTGGCATGTTAAATGCCTAAGAAAATAGAGAAAGCAGTTACAATTTTTGATAGGGTAGCCAGGGAAGGCCTCTGGGAAGGTGACTTTTTAATAAAGACCTGAAGAAGATGAAGGCATGGACAACATGAGCATTTGCAGGAAGAATGTAGTCAGATCATATCACTCTTTTGCGTGAAACCCCTCTGTGGCTTCTTATTTTATTCTTAAGAATAAAATCTAAATTTCCTAACAGGATTCTGCCCGTCTTCTGTCACTCCTACGCAGTCACAGTGGTCACCCCTCTGTTGTTACCCAAAACCTGCTGAACTCATTACAGAGCTTGTTCTTTTTTCCTGAAACATCTTTCCATCTGTTCTTTACAAAACTGACATTATTCAGGTCTTAGGTTAAATGGTATCACCTCAGAAAATCCTTCTCTAACCATCCTATCAGATGTAGCTCCTTTTCTCCAGTCTCTTTTGTGTTGTTTTGTTTTAATGACTTTATGGCACTTAGCTATCAGAAGTAGTTTTAATTTTAACTGTTTTTTTTTTTTTTAAGATTTTATTTATTTATTTTTATAGAGAGGGGAAGGGAAGAAGAAAGAGGGAGAGAAACATCAATGTGCGGTTGCCTCTTGCATGCCCCCTACTGGGGACCTGGCCCACAACCCAGGCATGTGCCCTGACTAGGAATCAAGCCCTTGACCCCTTGGTTCACAATCCTGTGCTCAATCCACTGAGCCACATCAGCCGGGCTCATTTTAACTGTTTTTGACGTGCCTCCTTCACTAGAAATGTATAGGTTCTGAGAACAGATTTAATTCACTTCTCTATTCCCATGCCCAGTACTAGTAGAATGAAAGAATGAGAGATCACTGATTGGGAGGGTTGAAAGTATAGACTTTCATCTAAGAAAATGATAATTTCTTAAAAAGTGCTATATTTTTGGAGTAGTATGTTACCATAGCCATTTCTCACCTTGTTGGACTACAACTTTGTGACTATGGAGGACAACATTTTTGGGTTATAGGGATGTTTTGACCTATTGATTACTACATTATATTTGCTTTTGTAGAGACGTTCTCCTGGTCTGCGATCTGACTCTTTGGAACAGAGCTTAAGGATCACTGTTGGCAATGACCACTTCTGTGTCGGCATTCCAGAACGGCGGCGGCTTAGTGATCGACTGGGTTCACCAGTGGATAATCTGGAGGATGTGGACAGGTGGGCTTCATCTGAGACAGAGCTACTATAGCGTTTGAAGGTAGAAATGTTGAGGTTTTCTGAATGGTGTATTTGAAAGAGTGGTGCCAGCAGTGGAGTTATGCCTGATGTCCAATACAAAGTATAACATTGGAAAAGGCTTTCTAAGTGGGGAGAGTATATTGACGTAGACTTTGTTGCTGAAAGAATTATAGAAGAAAAGATTGTAAAGGTCATCCTGGTCCAACTGGAAAGAAGAAAGCTGAGTGGGTATAAACAGTTTCCCAAATTAAAACATTTGAAATGATATGGATTCTAAAATACTGGTATTAGGGGTTCTTTCTGCAAAGGAAAGTTCTAGACAAAATAGGAATCTTTAATAGTTTATTTTTCGCCTTGTCCAGGCTGAACTAAAGATTCAGAAAAGGTTTAGATAAATTCATGTGTAATATAGGTATCCATATTAAATACATAAGCATTAATAAAAAGTTAAAGATTTTAAAAATATTACTATTTTACAACTATTAAGTGCTGAGGAAAGGCAAATATACTCCACAGACTGTTAAATATAGATGTCAGATACTAGGAACTTAACTATGAACAGGAAGTAAATAATCATATTAGGTGTTTTTTACCTCACGAAAGTAAGAGTAATGAGTACAGGGAAAGCACTTCGTTTCTGAGAGTGGAGAACCATGGCTGTGATGATGTCTGCCCAACACATTGGGAGTTTTCAGAAATCATTAGCAGTACGTCAGTGTAATGTCCTTTCAAACTAAGATGTCATGCAGTGGCACACAGAGCATAGGCAGGCAGGTGGGGGACAGCTGGCAGGAAGTCTGAGGGCCAGTGCCGCCCTTTGGTAATATTTTCTTCAAAGCTCCAGTGGCCATTTGATGCATTGAAACAGGGCAGCCCAGTCCAGTGTCATATAACACTGAAGCTTCTGAAGATAGGGCTGCAGGGTATGTGACTATATCACTTAATTGAGGAAACAGCCCTTGCCCCTCTGGCTGCTTCTATTTTAGGAGATGATTGAGTAGGCAGTGTGAGTGGGTGGTGCATGAGGTGATTGTGTTCCTTCCTTGGCGAGGTTTTGAGGTAGGTTTTGAGGTAACTTTAACATTTCCTCTTGGTAGGCCTAGGGTGTCACCTCCCTTTCCATGAGCTTCGTTATGCATATATACTTTAGATAGCCAATTGTTGGTTTTTAAATTATAAAAATTAAAATTTCCCTCCTAGGGAGTTTGGGGCAGTAATCTTTCTAGAATCATGTAGTTCAGAGAGACAAGTCTATTTTAGAGAAAGTGAGATAAAGGTTCTAAAAGGAGGTATCAGGCCATTCTTTTGACTTTCTGCCCCCTGTACTCTTGCTCAATATAGTTTATGTGGATAATTACTCTCCACTAAAATCAGGCCATAGGACAGACAGTTGGCATTCTCAGGATGTCTCCTGAAAGTGAATCTAGTTTTCAGCTAATGAAACAGTCCATGTCCACCCTTTGTATGTAGGTTTTTTATTTTTTTCCTGAGGTCCCCGAATTCTTTCTCTTTTGTTGAATCTGTTAAATTTTATATCAGGTTTGGGTTGTAGCCACATTGCCAGGATTATCAGTATGCTTACCTTGGCAGCTCTGTATGTAGGACTGTAACATTCTGAAAAGGGAACATGATCAAGTTATGTGGAAATAGTTTCTAAAGACTTGTGGATGTGAGGTTGATTTCCCTTGGTCATCAAAGTACTCTTCATATTGTAAGTTCCATTCATGAAATTAGGAATTATTATACCCTAACTCCTCCTTGCCCCGACACATGTAAAAGTAGTGGGAACTTTTTCCTCTCCTTTGATTTGCCTCAGAAGCAAACAGCTTTCTTCAGGCATTTGGGGGACTTAGCAGAGGAAAAGAATGGAAAGTTTGGGCTCTGGAGAATCTTTTTTTTAAATAGCTTTATTGAGCCATAATTCATGTACCATGAGTTCACCCATTTAAAGTATTCAGTTCAGTGACTTTTAGTATATTCACAGTTTTAGTATATTCAAAGAGTTCTGCATTCATACCAGTATGATTAATTTTAGAACATTTTTATTATCTGCATCCTTAACTATTAGTCCTCCATACTGCCTACCTAGCCTATCACTAATCTGCTTTCTATCTCTATGGATTTTCCCATTCTGGGTATTTCATATAAATAGAATCATATAATACATGGTCCTTTATGAGTGGCTTCTTTCACTTGGATTTTCAAGATTTAGTAATGTTGCAGCATATAACTGTACTTCATTCCTTTTTATTGCCAATAATATTTCATTATAGGTATTTTGTTTATCCATTCTTTAGTAATGTATGGATGGGGGTAACATTTGGGCTGTTTCCATTTTTTGGCTATTATGAATAATGGTACTGTGAACATTGGTATACAAATTTGTGGACATGTTATATGACTTTTAACTTATTTAATGAAGTTTGTAAATACAAAAGAAAAGAGAAAATAGCACAGTGAGCCTCATGTTCCCATCACCCACACCCAATGATCAATTTTTTTTATATAGATAGTCCTTATTTTAGGAAAGAGTTGGCCTTAACCAAAGCTTTTAGGGAGAGTCTGCCACTGGACTATTCTGAGCTACCGGGAATCAGGTGGCCCTTTTTAGGGCTTACTTTTACTGCAGCAGTTTTCTCACTTATCCTTTGGGAGACATGGGAAGGAGAATAGGAACTTCTAAAAAACAACCTAATTTTTACCTGTATTTACGTGATAATTCACGATATTTTAACTGTTTCTATGCCTTCTTTCATTGTTTTTTTGCCTTCTTTTGCTGGAGATTGCAAATCTGAACTGAGACTTTGTGAGAGTTATCTCATTATTTCTAGCTTCTTGGTATTTAGTGCTGGATTAGATCTTGGATTAGTATGCCATTTGGTGGTGACATTTAATATTTCTAGTGGGGAGCTGAATGTGGGAGCATGGATAAACTTGCTACTTGTGTTTTTTTTCCTTCAATGTTAGTGATCAGAGACTTTTTGTGTGGTAGGTGGTATTCTAGCAATGGAGTGACTTACCTCATGGAAATTACTCTCAGGAAATAGGTGTGTTCATGGCTGACAAACCTACAAAGTAAAATATCTTACTCTAGTTACATTTTCAGAGATTGTCCTTGGTGTATTCCCATTTTTTCCTATTTCATTCTACATTGAGAACTTAAAATTCCTCACATTCTTGGGGAGGAGGTAAGTAATAAGAAATCTGGATTCCCACAGGTGGCGTCCTTTTAGAGGAAGGTGATGAAGTTTATCCTTGGTAATCTTTCATAAAGTTATTTATAGCTGTTAACCTGGTCTAAACTGAACAGAGACTGGGCTGGTGAATAAGAAAAGGCAATTGTTCGATATTCTGCTAACTTAATCCCAGAGACAGGAAAGCAACTATTATAGAAAAGAAGAAGAAAAAAAGAAAAGTCATTGCTAGAAACTCACAAAAAACAAAAGTAGCTACCAGAAACTGTAGAAGACACCAATAACTACCGTCCTTTGGATGGTAAGTCACTATGGAATGTGAGTGACATGTAAATTTTTCATTCAGGTTACTTAAAAGTTGTATGCTTAAAGTGCCAGAGGATCTTTATTTGCATCTGTGATTTAAACAGAAACTTTTCTTTTGGGCTCTGTGACCATAATGCCCAAAAAGTTTAAGACTATTGTGTATGGTAATAGAGCTCTGAGTTGAAAGGACAGCTGTCCTGCCCTATATTTTTACCTTCATGTCTCAAAGGTCCAAGACCTTTTTATTTCTACAAAGTAAAAATATATAGTGAGCCAGACCATCACCAATTCTTTCTTGGGCCCAATAGTAGCAGAGTACATGTGGATATCCAGGCAAGGCAGGAAAAGAGAGTAACAAAACAGGCTGTGAAGAAGTTTTATGGTTTTTATAATATGTGAGCCAGCAAAACAAAGCATTGGAGAACCTTCTGAAACTTACGAGAAAATCATGCCAATTTTTTTCCTCACAGTGAAATCCTCCTTTTCCAAGTGAGATATTATATAGAACTTTACTATATAAACAGATGAAGTTGGGGCTAGTATGGTTCAATGAGGTGGAAGGTAAGGCCCAGAGCCATGCAGACTCCATTTTTCCTAGTTTGTCCTTCCTTCGGGTAGCTCCTGAGTACTGTTCAGAATCTCTGTGGAGCACAACTTGAAAATCTATGATCCAGATTAGTGTTTTTCAAATTTAAAGGTGCATACAGATCACCTGGAGGTCTTGTTAAAATGCAGATTCCAATTTAGTAGGCCTCAGTGGAGCCTGAGAATTTATATTTCTAAAAAATTCCCAGGTAATACTGATGCTGATTCAGAAAACACTTTTAGTAGCAAAGAGCTAGAATTTATCTGGTGTGGAGTTGTGTAATCCAGATCTCTTTCTTTGTAGACTGGTAGTGGTATTTTCACATTTCCCAAATCCTAGCATGATACTCTGCATCCCCAAAGTCTAGTCAGTTAGTCTAAGAGCTCTTTCTATATGGATTAGTAATATCTCTTCTTAGTTATAGGCTAAAGCTGCTTGTGCCTTGCCTGGGGAAAGAGAGGGGAAATTACACACACACACACACACACACACACACACACACACACACACACACGTATATATATATATTTATATATTTATATTTGTTCTTGGACTTTATGATTATTGTCTTGTGTCCTAAACATTCTATAGCATCCTTATTGAATGTCAATCTTGTCTGGTCTTGCTCTTTCTAAGTCCATTGTATTCAGTAAGTCATGTCTCTTTCTTCAGGGATGACTTGACTGATGATTCTGTCTTCACACGAAGCTCCCAATGCTCTCGAGGTCTTGAACGATATATTTCCCGGGAGGAAGGGCCTCTCAGTCCCTTTTTGGGACAGCTTGATGAGGACTACCGAACAAGAGAAACTTTCCTGCATCGTTCTGATTATAGTCCTCATATCAGTTGTCATGATGAGATGTTGCATGGAACAGAACGGAGTAGAGACAAACTCAAAGGCTCCTACTCTATACGACCCGAGGAAAGGAGCCGGGAGGTCAAACGGCCCCGTTATGATGACACAGAGAAGATACACAGCATGGGAAGTGATCACCCAAGTTTTACATCAGGAACCCGCAACTATCGACAGCGTAGACGGAGCCCAAGCCCTAGGTTTCTAGACCCTGAATTTAGAGAGCTAGACCTTGCTAGGAGAAAACGAGAGGAAGAGGAAGAACGAAGTAGGAGCTTGAGTCAGGAGCTGGTGGGAGTTGATGGTGGCACAAGCTGTCCCATCCCTGGATTATCAGGTGTTCTAACAGCATCGGAGCCGGGATATTCTTTACATCAGCCTGAGGAAGTATCTGTGATGCCCAAGAAATCAATTCTGAAGAAGCGGATTGAGGTGGACATGGAGCCTTCCATGCAGGTCTCTGCTACGTTTCTGCTATGGTCTCTTGCTAATTCCTTTAATATCTTAAAGCCTGGTTAGCTGTCTGGGTGCTCTGTCCCTAATGGTATCTTTGTAATATATGCTAGACCAACATTGTTAAGTGTATGATCTGTGCTTTCCAGAACTTCCCAAAGGAAACTAGGTCTCATAGTGCATCAGTAGAGGGCCTCTGATATCATAATTAGGCTTCCTAACAGACATTTTGGAGACTATAGTAGCTATTTCTCTAAATTAAGTATCCCTGTAGGAATCTTTGATTACGAATTCCTTGGAAATGAAGCTCAAAGGGCAAAGGAAAGATCTAAGTTTTTTCCTCATCTCTTTAGAGAGAAGACAAAATATATGAGTGGTAGGACACTAGACCAGAAATCACGTAATCCTGATTCTGGGCCCATCTCTGCCATCAACTTGCTATGTGATTTTTAGACAAGTCACTTCACTGTTATGAGCCTTGTTATGTGTATATACACACACATACACACATATATATATTTTTAAAGATTTTATTTATTTTTAGAGAGATGGGAAGGGAGGGAGAGAAACATTGGTATTTGAGAGCTACATCAATCAGTTGCCTCTCACACCCCTGGGGACCTGGCCCATAATTCAGGTATGTGCCCTGACTAGGATTTGAACTGACAACCTTCCAATTCACAGGCCGGCACTCAATCCACTGAGCAACACCAATCAGGGGTATATTTTTAAACTTTATTTTTATTGTTGACACTGTTACAGATGTCTCCCATTTCGCCCCTGCTTTGCCCACCTCTGCCCAGCCCCTGCCCCATCTCTCTCTGGCCTTGATATTTTTTTCTCACCTAAAAAGATGGTCAGGCATGAGCACTGATATTTTAGCTGTCCCCTTAAGATCTAAAGGTTTCTGAAGAGGTGCCTGTGGGCACTTAGGGAAACAAGGTCTGGCTGATCAATTAGTTTTTGAGTTTCCTAACTCCACTTCAGCTAAAGCAGCTCTACTTTTATATGTTTTTTTTTCTTTGGGAATTCATAGAAAACAAATAAGCTAGGACATCTCTAAAGTTCTTTTGAATTCAAATTCCGTGATAAGGACCACAACAAATGGGCAAAAGTGAGGATTCAGTCCAGTCTGCCTTATTTCCTATTTCTCTTTACCATAGCAGAAACATCTGGAAGATGGAGGCCCAAATCTTGAACCTACCTGACTAAGGATACTATACTTTCCCTTTATCCATACTTATTTTTCCCCTATTAATTTAAGAATAAGAAAGCATCTAAATATTTATCTCAGTTGCTAGTTTTCTGAGTTTCTGCATAGAGACCAAATTGGTTGTGTTTGTCTTTGCAGCTTGAGAGTTTTTCCAGCAATACCAGCTCCAGCCAGGATCACCCTCTCTACTCTGGACACCCATCTGTTCCACTGAGTGGTGCTATTGCTGCTTTTGCTTCAGAGATTGAAAACAAAGGGACTATGGTAGACACTAACCTGAAGGAATCTCAGGGCAACCTCTACCAATGGGGTCCCCTCCCTGGGGTGCCCAAAGACAACAGTCCTCTCAGAGAGAAGTTTGGAAGTTTTCTGTGCCACAAGGAGAAATTGGATATGAAGGCTGAGGGTCCTGAGCGACACACAGACTTCTTGCTGCCCCATGAGAGAGCTACCCAGGATGGCAGTGGTTTTTCCCGTATTCTTAGTATGTTGGCAGATTCTACCAGTACACAGGAAAAAAGACGACGTAGCTTCCCTGACATTGAAGATGAGGAGAAATTTCTCTATGGAGATGAAGAAGAGGATTTAAAGGCAGAATCTCCACCAAAGCCCCTTGGAGGCTCTGAGGGTGAAGTTATGAGGCAGAAGGCAAGCTCCCTGTCCTCTTCAGCTCCAGCTGTAAAGCTAGAATCAGTAGAAGAAACCAGTCCAGAATATGCCAAGATTCATGACTTGCTCAAGACCATAGGCTTGGATATTGGGGTAACAGAGATTAGTAAACTGGCTGCACGCACCCAAGAACGACTTCATGGCAAGAAGCCATCACGTTCCTCCACTGACCGCCGTTCCTCAGTTGACCGGCACTTTTCAGCAGACCGCTGTTCCTCAGTTGACCGCCGTTTCTCAGCTGATCGGTGTTCCTCAGATCCTCACAAATTGGAGAGCAGGGAGGCACACCATAGCAATACTCACTCCCCAGAGGTGTCCCATCCACATCCAGTCTCCCCTGTGGATCCTTACCTGCTCACAAAAAACAGCCCCCCATTCCTAAAATCTGACCATCCAGTGGGTCATATTGCAGGACCAGAGGTGGTTGGCCCTGGGTTTCAGTCATCTGTTGCAGTCAGATGCCTATTGCCATCAGCCCCATCTGCCCCAATTAGACTTTCACACCCTGCTTCTTTATCTCAGTTTCATGTGCCAAGGGCCTCTCAGTTTGCTGCAACTCGGATACCTTCAAACTACCAGGGACCTGCCATTCCCCCTGCTTCTTTTGATGCCTATAGGCACTACATGGCGTATGCAGCCTCAAGATGGCCCATGTACCCCACCTCTCAACCGTCAAAGCACCCTCTGCCTGAACCACACAGGGTAATGCCAGTTACCAAGCAAGCTACTCGTAGCCGTCCCAATCTCCGTGTGATCCCCACTGTGACTCCTGCTGAGCCCAAGCAGGAGGAGTCAGTACTAAGCTCAGTTCCTACTGCCCAAGTGCCTATCCAGGTGTCCATCCCATCGCTCATAAGATACAATCCGGAAAAGATCTCTGATGAGAAGAATCGTGCTTCCCAGAAGCAGAAGGTAAATGTTAGCTTTGGGGATCCTGTGCCTGAGTCTTTTAACATAAATTTGTATTTGTCTTTTAGAGGGAGCTGAAAAGTTTTAAGGCCCTTTTACTTTAAGTTCTTTGGAGGCTGCTGTCATCACTCAAAGTAATGTATGTGTCCCCTCTGTTTTTCTCATCTTTTCTCATTAAGACTAAAGTCTGGCTCTAGGTCCCACTGTGATTGCTAGACTTCTTTTTTTTTATTTAAGTTTGTTTCTCTATTCAAATTATTTGCTTTAGAACACTATGGATAGGAGCTGGGAACAATGAAGTCTTCAATATGATCTCATCAGGGAGTAAGGAACTAAAATTGGGTTGTATGAAGGAGAATCAAATAAATATTTCATCCCAATAAGTTTTGGGTCCTTTTCCTGTAGTGATTATGGGGGATAATAGCTAATAACTAGTTGTTGCTTA
>VMDR010005953.1:0-48265 GCA_007922815.1 Macrotus californicus
TGGATAAATTTCTAGAAAAATATAATCTTCCAAAATTGAAAGAAGAAGAAACACAAAACCTGAACAGGCCAATAACAGTGGATGAAATTGAAGCAGTAATCAAAGAGCTTCCAACACATAAAAGCCCTGGTCCAGATGGCTTCACAGGAGAATTTTACAAAGCATTTAAGGAAGAGCTAACCCCCATCCTTCACAGATTGTTCCAAAAAATTCAAGATGATGGAAGACTCCCAAACTCTTTTTATGAAGTCAGCATCATCCTAATCCCCAAACCAGATAAAGACATAACCAAGAAAGAAAACTTTAGGCCAATATCACTGATGAACTTAGATGCTAAAATCCTCAACAGAATACTGGCAAACCATATCCAGCAATACAATCAAAAGATCATACACCACGATCAAGTGTGATTCATCCCAGGGATGCAAGGATGGTACAATATTCGCAAATCAATAAATGTAATACACCACATAAACAAAATGAAAGACAAAAATCACATGATCATATCAATAGATACAGAAAAAGCCTTTGATAAGGTACAGCATCCATTTATGATAAAAACACTGAGCAAAATGGGAATAGAGGGAGCATTCCTCAACATTATAAAGGCCATATATGAAAAACCTACAGCCAATTCATACTCAATGGGCAAAAACTTAGAGCTTTCCCACTAAAATCAGGAATAAGACAAGGATGCCCACTTTCACCACTCCTATTCAACATAGTACTGGAAGTCCTAGCCACAGCAATCAGACAACAAAAAGATATAAAAGGCATCCAAATTGGAAAAGAGGAAGTAAAACTGTCATTGTTTGCAGATGATATGATAGTGTACATAGAAAATCCTATAGACTCCACCCAAAAACTACTCAACCTAATAAATGAATTTGGCAAAACAGCAGAATACAAAGTCAATATTCAGAAATCAAAGGCATTTTTGTATACTAACAATGAAACATCAGAAGCAGAAATCAGGAAAAAAAATCCCATTTGATATAGCAACAAGAAAAATAAAGTACCTAGGAATCAACCTAACCAAGGAGGTGAAAGACCTGTACTCAGAAAACTATACAACACTGAAGAGAGAAATTAAGGAAGACACAAACAAATGGAAGCATGTACCATGCTCATGGATAGGAAGAATTAACATCATCAAAATGGCCATACTACCCAAAGTGATTTGTAGATTTAATGCAATCCCAATTAAAGTACCAATGACATATTTCACAGATATAGAACAAACATTTCAGAAATTTATATGGAACCACAGAAGACCCTGAATAGCTGCAGCCATTTTGAGAAAGAAGAACAAAGCAGGAGGGATCACAATACCTGATATCAAACTGTATTACAAGGCCACTGTAATCAAAACAACCTGGTACTGGCATAAGAACAGACACATAGACCAATGGAACAGAACACAGAGCCCAGAAATAAACCCAAATCTCTATGGTCAACTAATATTCGACAAAGGGGGAAGAAGCATAAAATGGAGAAAAACAGCCTCTTTAACAAATGGTGTTGGGAGGTTTGGACAGCTACTTGCAAAAAAATGAAACTCGACCACTAACTTACACCATATATAAAAATAAATTCAAGGTGGATAAAAGACTTAAATATACATCATGACACCATAAAAATCCTAGAGGAAAACGTTGGCAGGAAAATATCAGATATTTCTCGCAGCAACATCTTTAATGATGTGTCCCCTAAAGCAAGGGTCATAAAAGAAAGACTAAACAAATGAGACCTCATCAAATTAAAAAGCTTCTGCATGGCAAAAGAAAAGAGCATTAAAATGAAAGAGAACCAACCGTATAGGAAAACGTATTTGCCAATGATACCTCAGACAAGGATTTGATCTCTAAAATATATAAAGAACTCACACAACTCCACTCTAAGAAGACAAACAACCCAATTAAAAAATGGGCAAAGGACTTGAACAGACATTTCTCCAAGGAGGACATACAGAGGGTCCAGAGACATATGAAAGGATGCTCAGTATCACTAACCATCAGAGAGATGCAAATTAAAACCACCATGAGATATCACTTCACACTGGTCAGAATAGCCATCATAAATAAATCAACAAACAAGCGTTGGAGAGGATGTAGAGAAAAGGGAACCCTGGTACACTGTTGGTGGGATTGCAGACTGGTGTAGCCACTGTGGAAAACAGTATGGAATTTCCTCAGAAAACTAAAAATGGAATTGCCTTTTGACCCAGCAATTCCACTGCTGGGATTATACCCTAAGAGCCCTGAAACAACAATCCAAAAGAACCTATGCAGCCCAATGTTCATAGCAGCACAATTTACAATAGCCAAGTGCTGGAAGCAACCTAAGTGCCCATCAGTCAATGAGTGGATCAAAAAACTGTGGTACATTTACACAATGGAATTCTACACAGCAGAGAGACAGAAGGAGATCCTACCCTTTGCAACAGCATGGATGGAACTAGAGAGCATTATGCTAAGTGAAATAAGCCAGGCAGTGAGGGACAAATACCATATGATCTCACCTTTAACTGGAACATAATCAACACAAGAAAAAAGCAAACAAAATACAACCAGAGACATTGAAATTAAGAACAATCTAACAATGGCCAGAGGGGAAGGGGGAGGGAATAGTGGGGGGAAGGGTTTTCAGGAACCACTATGGAGGACACATGGACATAACCAAGGGGGAGGGTGGAAACGGGGGAGGATGGTGGGATTGGCTGGGGTGGGGGGAGAGTGGTGGGGGGAAATTCAAAGTGTAATTGAACAACAATAAAGTAATTAAAAAATGTTTCAATAAAAAATGGTTTCTGGTTTATCTAAAGAGCAGGAAGTTTACCTGCGGGTGTTAAAACAGTTCCTCAGGGGGGCGGGATGCAAGATAAAGAAAAAACATCTTGTGCAGCTTCTGCAAACTATAAAGAAATACCACCCTGCTTTTCCTGACAAAGGAACCTTGGATATTAAGATCTGGGAGGAGGCAGGCGATAAATTAAAATCTTTACAGGACAGTAGTGATTCTATTGGAGCTCAAAACTTACTACCTTGGGGACTGGTTAGGACTGCTCTTATGCCCATATGGGCCAGAAATTCGGAGCTAGTCACAGAGGAGGCTAAGGAGTCTAGTTCAGAGGAGGAAGCCGTACATAACTCAGCAGTAGAACTAGCCAAGAGAATTGCACCTACGGCCCCACCGGAGGAACTGCCTCATAGCCGCCGCTCCTTACCTCAGCTCTGGGAGTGTTCCTCCTCGCTGGATGATTCACCACCAAGAGAATAAAAAATTTTAGACAAATATTCTGTGGGGGCCATGCAACAGTGCCTTCAGCAAGCAGCGGAGGCTGGGGATTTAGATGCCCTTTCAGCTTTCCCTATTATAGTTAAGGGTCAAAGAAATGTCCATGAGCCCCTTTTTCCCTTTACAAAGATCTAAAGAAGAGCATTAAAGAAAATGGGCTTCAGTCTCCTTATACTAATGGGCTATTTCAGGCCATCACTGACAGCTACAGGATGGCCCCTTGTGACTGGATTGCCCTGGCCAGGACAGTCTTAACCCAGCTCAATTTACAGTCTGGCATTCAGAGTACTTTCAGTGAGCCAGCCACCAGGCAGCCGAAAATGCACAAATGAATAATCTGGTGACCCTCTCTGTGCTGCTTGGGTCTGGTGATTTTGCTCCTGCTGCGGACCAAGCTAGGCTTGATCCTCAGGCTTTTACTCAAAGTGCTCAAATTGCCCTCAGAGCCATGAAAGCTGTGCCTGATTCTCAGGCCAAGGAAACTTCTTCCTTTGTCAATGTCTGTCAGGGTGCTACGGAGGCATATATTAACTTTATTGATTGCCTACAGGAAGCTATTGATAGGCAAATAGATAATGACAAAGCAGCCAAGATGCTTTTGTGGCAGCTAGCTTATGGGAATGCTAACAAGGACTGCAGGGCCATTATAGGACCCTTGTGAACTACTACCAGAGAAATCAGTGAGTTTATCAAGGCTTGCCAAGATGTTGGCATGGAGCAGCACAAGGCTTCTCTTCTCACTGCTGCAATTAGGGGAGATTCCAGGTGTTACAACTGTGGAAATCCAGGTCACCTGAGCAGAGACTGTCCTTCCATGTTAAAAGGGGGAAGAAATAATGGCAAGCTTCCCCCAAAGGATTGTCCACGCTGTGGCAAAGGCAGACACTGGGCAAGTGATTGCCGTTCTAAATCTGACAAAAACGGCCAACGCATTCAGGGAAACTTCCAAGGGGGCACCTGCTCCAGCATCCCAAACCCCAATTGGAGCTTTCAGAGCAGCAGTCAGAGCTTTCAGAGCCACAACCAGGGCTCTCAGAACAGCAATCAGGATCAGGGAATCCAAGGAAATGCAGTTTCCGACCTTCGTGCAGCCACCCTTGGAAGCGCAGGGCTGGACTTGGTCACCACCAGCGAGCTCATCTTAAAGGAACAGGATCAAATAGTTATAGCTCCTACTGGTGTCTGGGGACCTTTACCCCCAGGAACAGTTGGTTTAATTTTAGGGAGATCCAGTATTACTACCAAGGGCATTTTTGTTCAGCCAGGGGTCATTGACTCAGATTGTCAAGGGGAAATTAAAATCATGCTTACAGCTTCTGGCTATCATATTATTCCTGCTCAAACACGTATTACCTGGTTGATCCTACTCCCCTACGTAACCTCAAAGACTCAAAATGCAGTGAGGGGAGAAGGAGGCTTCGGTAGTACAGACAATCAATCAGGCTTTTGGACAGAGTCAATTAAGTTAAACAAACCAATCTTACAAGTAAGGGTAAAGAATAAGACCTTTCATGGCCTCATAGATACAGGAGCCGACTCTCTGTTATCTCAAAACAGTTTTGGCCTCCTGAATGGCCTCTAACAGACAGTGGAATGCCTGTCACAGGTGTAGGAGGAGTTTCTCAACCACAAGTCAGTGTATGGTCTCTTAGATGTTATGGGCCAGAGGGACAGGTAGGGAGAATGTGACCATATATCCTGCCCATGCCCCTTAATATTTGGGGCTGTGATCTCCTCAGTCAGTGGGGAATGCAAATCTCTCTGCCACCTTTCCCCTAGTGGCCACTGCTCATATAACTCCCCTACCGCTTACCTGGCTCTCCAACACCCCGGTATGGGTTGATCAGTGGCCACTTAAGGGAGAGCGACTTGAACAGACCCACCTTTTAGTTAAACAACAGTTAGAAGCAGGGCATATTGAACCCTCTACCAGCCCTTGGAATACGCCTATTTTTGTTTTACCAAAGAAATCTGGCAAATGGAGGCTTATTCACGATTTAAGAAAAATCAATGAATCCCTCCAGCCAATGGGCCTCCTACAGCCGGGGTCCCAAATCCAGCTTGCATTCCAAAGAATTGGCCACTTTTAGTTATTGACCTAAAGGACAGCTTCTTTACAATCCCTTTAGCAGGAAGGGATAGGGAGCGTTTTGCATTTTCCCTCCCAGTCATTAACAATTCTCAGTCTTTGCAGCGATTCCAATGGAAAGTTTTGCCTCAAGGAATGCTTAACAGCCCAACTATCTGCCAACATTTCATTCATACTGCCATTTAACCAGTAAGAGACCAATTTCCCAATTCAATTATCTATCATTATATGGATGATATCTTGATTGCAGCTCCCTCAAAGATATTCTAGCAAGGACCACTTCCTTTCTTAAAAATCCTGTGGCCTCTGTTGATATAGTAATTTCTCCAGAAAAAAAAACAGAATTCAGTGCCTTGGAAATATTTAGGTTATATTTTTTTTGGCAGAACAATCTGGCCCAAACTACTCCAAATTATTCCACCCAAGGATTTAACTCTTAATCGCCTCCAACAACTCCTGGGAGCAATCAACTGGGTACGACCCAGCCTTGGAATACCTACCCAACAATTAACTCATCTATTTAATGCCCTAAAAGGGGACCCAGATCTTAATTCCCCTAGAGAATTGTCCCCTGAGGCCCTACAGAAACTAACTACAGTAAATCAGCATATTCAGCAGCAACAATTAACTAGAATTGATCCACAACTACTTGTCTGGCTTTTCTGTTTTCCAACCTTAGGCACCCCAACAGGTCTTATAGGACAGCTGTCATCCCACTTAAATATGATAGAGTGGCTTTTTCTGCCTCACCATCCACAATGCACTATCACCACCTACGTAACTGCGTTGTGCCATCTTATTATAAAAGGGTGTGAGTGAACACAGCAGTTATTTGGATATGATCCTGCTTTTATTTATGTCCCTTTAACTCAAGTCTATTTGCAACAATTAGCAGTTCAGTCTTTAGAATTTCAGTGTGCCATAGCTGACTTCGTAGGAGGACTAGAAATTAATCTGCCCTCAGATAGGCTGCTTCAAAACATTCCCTTCCTTCAAATAAGGCTTGCAGAGAAAGTTAGTCCAACACCAATAATTGGGGCAAGAACTGTGTTTTTTGATGGGTCTGGCAAGACCGGTCAAGCTGCTATTGTCTAGCAAGAAGGAGATCACTGGAGGAATTTTGTGTCCTCAGGACATTCCTCTACTCAAAGGGCCGAGCTTTTTGCTGCAATCATGGCCCCGTGGCAATGGCCCCAGGATGCTCTGAATATAGTCTGTGACTCAGGATATACTATTTATACTATTCTGCATCTAGATCAGGCACTAATTAAGACTTCTATTGACACCAATCTACTTAACTTGTTTCTGACTCTGCAGTCCCTCTTCAATACTCATATTCGATCCCATTCGGACCTGCCTGGCCCCCTGGTGGATGGTCACAATAAGGCAGATGCCTCAGTTAGTGTCCTGACTGCCTTCCAGCAAGCAACGGCTTCTCATCAGTTTTTTCATCAAAACAGCCAGGTGCTCCGAAAACAATCTGACATTCCTCACTCCCAAGCTAAGCAAATTACTAAAAAATGTCCTGATTGCCAGGCCCTTACCCAGGCACCCCCATCTACAGGAGTTAATCCTCGAGGACTAAAATCTCAAACAAACTGGCAAACAGATGTCACCCATTACGCTCCATTTGGGAAGTTTAACCCTTTCGGTAGGAGCGCTCTTTCCGCTGCGACACTCCTGCTGTACGAGGTGCCGCACTGAAAACGCGCACATAGCACATGGTCAGTCTTCCTTTGTGTGAAGACTTTCCCAATCTTATATAAGATCTATGCTTAATAAAACAATGCTTTTTTCCAAGTGTTGTTTGTAACTTTAATATTAAGAGATAGTTATATAAAATTCTATCAATTATATAAGTAAAATTTATAAAAATTATATACAGATGGATGCCAGATATATCCGGCGTCTGTCCACACAGGTTATCAGATGGGCGCCGGATATATCCCGCACCGGTACCGAAAGGGTTAAGTATGTTCACATCTTGATTGATACCTGTTCCAGCACTTTACATGCATCTGCTTTAACAGGAGAATCTGCTAAAAATATAGAAGTCCTTGAAGCCTTTAGTCATTTAGGATGGCCTCAGCAAATTAAAACTGATAGTGGCCCCGGATACCTAGCTCATTCCACCCAGGTCTTCCTTCAGTGTTGGAATATTCAACATAAAATAGGAATTCCTTACAATCCAACTGGTCAGGCAATTGTAGAGTGGGCTCATCATACTTTTAAAAATCTCCTCAAAAAACAAAAAAGGGGGAGTCATGAGTCCTCTCCAACAAACTTGACTATGCTAGCCATGTGTACCTATAATTTCCTAAATTGTGATGAATCTCTCCATACTCCAATTGAAAAACACTTTCAGACAAAAGAGTCAAAACTGCCTTACCCTCAGGTTTTATATAGAGATCCACTAGGAGATGGCACTTGGCAGGGCCCTTTAGACCTCTTAACTTGGGGAAGAGGGTATGCTTGTGTCTCCTTTCCTACAGGTCCTGTCTGGATGACCAGACACCCACAGCGTCGCTCAGGGAAGTGGGTCTGCCAACGGAGGATGGGGCTCTCCCTGATAGCAGGGCCCGAGGCTCAGATGCCTCCTGCAGAGAGCCACTACCTCCCGATGTCCCATGATGTTCCCTTTAGGTGCACCCCCACAACATGGGGGGACATTAAGGCTCTTAATGTTCAAGCTGAAAACATTCTTGCTGAAACAAAAGTAGAAGATACCCCAGAAAACAGATTTATTGCTTACCTAGCAGTGCTGTCAGCCAATTCGGCTAAAACTTTGCTTTTAATTGCTATTATACTTTGCCTAGGGGGGCAGGGCCTAGCTATGGAGGTTAATTGCTCTTATATCTATTGGGGCCACATTATTGATCCACCAGTATTCAAACTACATACTTGGTGGAATGTTGAGCCTCCCTTTCCCACTAACGATACTCAGTGGACGGGAGGGGCGTGGATTCCCCCTGATGGCCCACTAGAAGAAAACAAACACTGGATGCCGGTGCCAGAAAATATTATTTATGCTGCCGAGCACTTGCCAGTTTCTCTGCTCTTACTGACACCTTATGCTTTCCCTTAAAGGAACAACTTTATGCTGCACACAAAGAACAATGCAGTGACCACTACCAGCTCTCCATGGTAGCCACGGTTGTCCTGTGCACCCACGAGGGGGCTTACCATACTTTCAACCCCCCTCTGGTTCCTCCTTGTACCCTAGATGCTAGCCGTATGACTCAGTCTTCTGGTCCTTTTGCCGAGGACCGAATGCCACTGTTGCATTTCTCCCCAAAAGTCTTTTTGTAGTAGAGAATTGGGGAGCTAACTGGAAAATTTTAGCTAAGCGTGACACAATAACAGTTCCAGCACAGCCCCAATGACTATATACTAATATGTGGTGGGAGGGGCCCAGCACCGGGGCACCTATTATCAGAATTGTTTCTCCCAATCACGCTAGCCCATGGCATTATAACTCTTGGAAAATGGGCTTGCCTTTTATTACTAGGAAACATTTATATATAGAAATTGGCTGTGACCCTAAGCATGCTCCAGGATGTTCATACCAGATTGACCCTCCAGAGCAAGGTTGGGTCACAGTTTGTACCTCACACCCCTTCCTATTTTTAGCAACCCCAGGAACAGCCCAAGTCTTTTATAATGAATCAGTGAAGATTTATTCTCTGCATGTCCCTGCAGGCTCCATAGATGCCAGCTACCTTACTCATTTCAATATTACTGAGTTAAATCTCACTACAGTCTATAGAGTTAGAAGACAAGCTCAAGTATGGGCGCCAGTTGATGTGACCAGGGAATGGGAGGATCCCAATGGCATAGTAGCCCTTAACAATGCACTGGCCTCTATACGAGTCCGACGTTTCGTCGGGACCCTAATTGCATTCATTGTCTCTGCTATAGTTATTGCAGCCACTGCTGCCACGGCAACCACCGCCCTTATTGAATCACTTCAGACTGCTCATACTGTTGATGTTCTCTTAACCAATACTACTTTAGAAATGCTTGAATAAGCCCAGATTGATCAAGAGATCCGGACTCGCCTTTCTGCAGTTGAATCAGCACTCGACTGGATTGGCCAACGCCAGGATGCACTAGTGACCCGCCAACAGCTGACCTGTGATCCTGGATTCTCCAAGCTGTGCGTCACCCCACTCCAGTGGAATTCCAGCCAGTATTCCTGGAGCGATATTCAACATCACCTAAGAGGGTCCTTTTCTACTAACTTAAAAGGACAAATTGATAAATTGCAGCTCAAATTACATCAACAGCTGCAGGACATTCAACGCTTGACTAAGCAAGAAGTTTTTCAAACTCTCCGTGACTATCTCTGATGGCTAGACCCAAAACACTGGTTTGATGGACTCAACCTGAGAGTGTAGGTCTTTGGGGCTGCTGGTTGTTTGCTGGTTCTAATAATGCTTTGTGTACTTCGGTGTATTTGGAAATTCTTTTCCCAGGGTCATGAAAGGGACCAGCAAGTAGCAAGCTTTGTGGGATCTATAGCGGTCCTAGCTAAAAATAAAAGGAAAAATTCAGGGGACAATTCGACCTGGCAATGGCAATTGTAGCCTCATAACTAAAAACAAAGGGGGAATTGTGGGGAACCTGTTCATGCGTGATACAGTCTGTGACTCAGCTCTGTGTCTGAACGCAGTCCAGATTGCATGTGGTGTGCAGATCACATCCGTGGATAGGTCTCCCGTGGGTAATCAGGCCTGCATTGTACCTAGGCCTCTTTGAAACTTGCTCTTGCAAAAATTCCCTCACCGGGGATGGAAACAGCAGAAGTTTACTGTGACTTGTGCTAGACTTCCCAAGCACGAATGTGAATAGTCCAGCCTTCTCTCCTTTACATTTGCGGATGACCTTTCTCTTTGAAGCTACTGGCGATTTTCTTTCTTTTATTATGGTAAACACCTACAGTGAACCTGTGCATAGTTAATGAGAATCACCCTGGATGTAATGTATCTAGAGTATCAATAAAAGCCTGTTGAGGCAGGAGTGGGGGCTTTTTTTCTCTTTGAGAGATCAGCCACACGTCCCTTTTCTCCACCGGATTTCTTTAGTCCGTGTGAATTTGTTCGTCACTTGTCCAGGGATCTAGGACAAGCATTGCATAACAACACGTGGTCCTGCTGGACAGGGCTGCGACAGGTGATTACTGCGACCAGTTAGGGCGAAAGCTGCACCTGGGAGGACCCCGGAACATCTTGGTGTAGAATTTGCTGCTTCATGAGCCTTTTGGGGGCATCCAGTCCTCATCACTGGGTCACCCCAGGACAGTGCCCTTGGACCTCAGGAGTGCACTGTGATGCTCAGATTCACTCAGAACACTCCACAACCTGTGGGGCTTCAATCTGTGCTAGTACAGTGCACCAGCGTTTGTCTCAGGCCCTGCTCTTCCCAGGGCAGAAAAAACGTTCGTGAGCACTGTGGCATACCAGCCTCCAGCATGCCCGAACGCCCGATGCATCGACCCCTGGCCTTCGTTTGCCCTTGGAAATGGGAACCAACCTATTCCATGGCTACCACCCATTGCAACTGCAGTGACCCTTCTCGAGCGACATTGCTGCTGGGGAAGTGCCAGAAATGGCACTGAGGAGCTCCTACAGCACCAGGGTGCATCTCCCAGGGAGGCATCTGCTTCACGCCTGAGAGGTGCGGGGATCGCACTTGTTGCCAGGATCGGTTTCCCTCCCCACTTAGCCTAAGGGAGACCGGTGTTGTGCCCCAATGGACGGACCCCGAGGGGTGGACCAGGGGTGAGCCCGAGGGAACACAGTTCCCTGCACGATCTTCCCGGCATCAGTGTGGCCCTGGTGGTGCACAGCGTACCTTGGGGACCTCTGTCCATTGCCTGGGGGCTCAGTAAGGGAGGGCTGGTGAGCTGGTACACATCCTATGGGTGTCCAGTTCCAACCCAGAGATATACAGGGCTGCGGGGCGCCTACCCAGGCATATACATCACACATTGACCCTGCTTAGCTTCTGAGATGATCAGAGATGGTGCACGTTGATGGTGGTATGGCCTTAGATGCGGAGGGCGGCCTCTGGGAGCCTTAAGTGCCCATGCAGGCCTCTGAACACCTCTTTCTCCCCTGGGGGATGCGCCAATGACTGTTCAGTTCTCCCTGGGTCTCCAAGGTGCCCCAAGGCCACTGGCTTCATGACCCAAAGGAAGGGGGAGGGCACCTGTTGCAAGGGCTGGGATGCCTCCCCAGGTAGGCCTAAGGGGAGCAGTGCCACAGGCCAATGGAAGGACCCAGGAGGCTGGACAAGGTCCAACCTTTAGACCCACAGGTCCTAGGGCCCTTGGACTGGCTTTGGGGCATCCGTGGCAGTGCAAAGCATACCTTGGGGAACTCTGTCCATGCCAAGCAGCTCAGAGCTTGGGACAGAAGTGTTTGGGAGTCAGTAGGCCTTCCATGTCTGTGGAGCCAGGGACCCCAAGTCGGGCAGGGGGATCCCTCTTTTGCATGGGAGTGAAACACCATCTTGTCCTCATTTTAGGTGTAGCCCTTGTTGCCACACTCCTCAGAGAGACCCGAGGCAGAAGGGAGGGTCCTCCCACATTCCAGGCAAGGATTTACCCCTATTGCAGGTAGAGGGAATGAAGCCAACCCCAGGTCCCCACAGGTGCTACTCCAAGGGCAGGCACGGCCAATGGCAGAGGCACAGCAAAAGGAAACACAGGGAAAATCCTACAGCACCCAGTGTTCACAGGCGATCTCCCATCCAAGTAATAACCAGGCTCGACCTTGCTTAGATTCTGAGATCACAGGAGATTCGAGCATTCAGGGTGGTATGGCTGTAGACACAGAAGGTGGCCGCCGGTGGCCTCAAGACCCCACGCCAGGCCTCTGAAACTCTCTCTCCCCACTGGACGGCGCCCCTCTCCCAAAAGGACTCTCCCCAAGCCAGGAAGTTGGCTTATGGGCACCTGCTTCACTACCCAAAGGTGGGGTAGGGCAACTGTTTTCAGGACCAGGTTTCCTCCCAAGGTAGCCAAAAGGGGCGCAGTGCCATACGCCAATCAAAGCACTTCAGAGGCCAGATGAGAGGCATCCCCTTGGACCCACAGGTTCCTGCGAGCTTGGCCTGTTTTTTGGGCGGCCCTGGCAGTGCAAAGCGTACCTTAGGGAACTCTGTCCAGCACCTGAGGGCTGGGGTCAAGGGTCTGGAAGGCTGGGAAGCTGGAGAGACTTCACAGTATGTCTGGCCCATTACCAAAAGTAGGGCAGGGTTGCTCATACCCTGGGGCACTTGTGAGACACGCCCCCGCCCTGATTCTGGGTGCAGCCTGTTGCTGTTTTACTTCCCAGATAGGCCCGATGTGAAGGAGAGGGCCCAGTCAATCTCCAGGCCACGTGTTCACTCCAAGAGCAGGTAGATGAAAGGAAGCCAACCCATGCCCCCCCTCAGGTGCAGCCAAAAGCAGAGATACGAGAAAAGAAAAAATCGGGGAAATCCTACAACTGGTATTCCCAGACCGTTACCCATTCACGTACAAACAAGGCCCAACCCTGCTTAGTTTCCTTGATCAGACAAGATCCAGAGTGATCAGCGTGGTATGACCGAAGACACTGAAGGCAGCCTATGGGAACCTTAAGCACCAGTGCTTGGCCTCTGAACCCGAGTCTCTCCCCTAGATGGTGCCAACCTCTCTGTGAGGCACTCCCTAAGCCCCCAAAGTTTCCTGTGGGTTCCTCTTTAATGATCCAAAGGCAGAGAGTGGCATGTGTTGCCAGGGCCGGGTTCTCTCCCCAGGGAGCCTAAAGGGGAGCAGTGCCTCATGCCAATTAAAGGACCCTGAAAGCAAGATGACAGTAGACCCCTAGGACTGACTGGTTCCCATGCACTTTGTTGAGGTTTGAGGCTACCCTGGTGAGGCAAAGCATACTTTGGGGACTCTGTCAAGGGCCTGGGGGCTGGGGGATGGGAACAGGAAGGCTGAGAAGCAGGACAGACTTCTGTGTATGTTGGGCCCTGGACATCAAGTGTGGTATGGGTGTTCACACACTGGTGAATGTGTGAGAAACGCCTCCGTCATGATTCTGGGTGTGTGCTGTTTCTGCTTTACTCCACACACAGGCACCAGGCAGAGGAGTGGGCTCAGTCACCCTCCAGACCAGGGACTAACCCCAAGAGCAGGGTAACAAAGGAAGCCAGGCCAGGTCTCCCACAGGTGCTGGTTCGAGTGCATATACAGTCAAAAGCAGAGATGTGGGAAAAGAAAAATTGGAAAATCCAACAGAACCCAATATTTTCAGGTGGTCTCCCACACAAGTACAAACCAGGCCCAGCCTGCTTAGCGTCTGAGATCAGAAGTGTCAGGTGATCAGGGTGGTATGGCCAAAGATATGGGAGGCAACCAATGGAAGCCCCAAGAGCCTGTGCCATGTCTGAACACCTGTGTCTACCCTGGGTGGTCTGACTCTCTATCGGGCACTCCCTGAGCCGCCATGATGCCCTATTGGCACCTGGTTCATGACCCAAAGCCATGGGGTGGCAAGCATTGTCATGGCCAGGGTACCTCCCTTGATACCCTAAAGGGGAGCAGTGCTGCACGCCAATGGGAAGACATAAAAGGCTGGACAAGGGGCGAATTATGGGACCCAGAGGTCCCAGCGTGCTCGGCCAGAGTTCAGGAGAGCCCAGGCAGTGCAAAGCACGCCCAGGCAGGTGGCTGGGGATGAGGACTAGGGAGCCAGCTCACCTTCTATATGTCTCAGGTCCAGACCCCAAGTGGGGCAGCGGGGCTTCCACCCTGTGGGGGGCTTGAGACACACCTCAGCCATGATTTCCTGCATGGACTGTTGCTGCTGTGCTCTCCACAGAGACCCAACATGATGGGGAGGGTCAGGCCAACCTTCAGCCAAGGGTTTCACCCAGAGATCAGGAATTCGGAAGGAAGACAACCCAGGCCTACACAGGCACTAGTCCGTGCACAGGCACGGCCAAAATCAGAGGATGGGGAAAAGAAATAATGAGGAAAAGCCTACATTTGGTAATCCCAGGCAGTCTGCCATCCAAGTATAAACCAGTCCTGACCCTGCTTAGCTTCCAAGAACAGAGGAGATGGGTGCATTCAGGGTGGTAGAGTGGAAAATGCGGGAGGCAGTCTATGGGAGCCTGAAGAGTCTGTGCCCACCCTCTGAACTGCTGTCGCTCCCCTGGATGGTGTGCCCTTCTCTGTTAAGCTCTCCCTGAGCCCCCAACGTGTCCCGTGAGCTCCTGCTTCATGACACTAAGGCGGGGGGTGGCATGTGTTGCCAGGGCCGGGTTCCCTCCCCAGGTTGCCTAAATGGGAGTTGTGCCAGAGGCAAATGGAAGGACACTGCAGGCCAGATGATGGGTGACCCCTTAGAGCCACAGTTCCAGGCACCATCAGGCCAGGTTTGGTGCAGCCCTGGTGGTGCGAAGCTACCTTGGGGTTCTCTGTCCAGAGACTGTGGCCAGGGGACTGGGGACAGGAACACTGGGAAGGTGGACAGACTTCTGTGTGTGTCACTGAAGGACATCAAGTGGGGAAGGAGGGCTCCTACTAGAGACCGTGCGTGAGAAACACGCCGGCCCCAATTCTGGGCATAGCCTGTTGCAGCTATGCTCCCCAGAGAATCACAAGGCAGAGGGGAGGGCCTGATAACCTTCCAGGCCAGGGGTTCACCCCATCAGCAGATAGACAGAAGGAAGCAAAACTACAGCCCCCACAATCTCTAACCCTCCCCCAAGATATGGATGAAAGTGGAGGAGCCCACCAACAAAAGCAAAGGAAAGAAAAGCAAAGAAAAGGAAAGAAAAAATGGAGAAAAGCCTATAGCATTGGTATTCCCAGGCGATCTCCCATTTAAGTACTAATAAGGCTTCACCCTGCTTAGATCCGAGATCAGATGAGATAGGGACCGTTCAAGGTGGTAAGGCCATAAAGCAGGATGTGGCCTTCGGGAGCCTCAAGAGCTTTTATGAGGACTCCAAATCCTTTTATCTGCACTGGGTGGTTCCCTTCACTCTGTCAGGCTCTCCAAGAGCCTAAAAGGTTCCCCGTGGGCACCAGCCTGGGGACCCAAATGAGGGGCTAAGGCACTTGTTGCAAGGGCAGGGTTCCCTCCACAGGTAGTCTAACCGGGAGCAGTGCTGCTAGTCAATGGGAGGACACCAAAGGACGGATGAGGGATGAATCATTGGACCCACAGGTCCCTGCTTGCTCGGCCAGGATTCAGGGCAGCCCAGGTGGTGAAAAGCATATTTTAGGTATCAGTGTCCAGCAGCTGGGGGTTTTGCCTGGTGCCAGGCAGACTGGTGATACTCATTTTGCCTCACCTCGCCTCACCTCTCCTTTTCTTTCTTTTGCTTTGCTTTGTTTGGCAGGCCTCTTGGCTTTTCACCACCGTGCGGCTAGGTTTAATGCTGATGCATTAAACCTGCGATCCTCCTGTGTTTGTCGGGCCTGGACCCCATGTTGTGCATGGGGGCTCCTGCACAGTGGTGAGCTTGGGACATAACTTGGCTGCGATTCTCTGCATAGCCTGTCGCTGCTATGCCCCCCAGAGAGGCCCCAGGGAGTGAGGAGGGTCCAGCCACCCTCCAGGTGAGAAATTGACCCAGGGATCACGAAGGAAGACAACCCCGGCCTTCACAGGCACTAGTTTGACAGCAAGCATGGCCAAAATCAGTGAATTGGGAATAGAAAAAACAGGGGAAAGCTTACAACACCTGGTATTCCCAGGCAGTCTCCCATCCTGGTATAAACCAGGCCTGACCCTACTTAGCTTCTGAGAACAAGGAGATCTGATGTGATCAGGGTAGTAAGGCCTGAGAGGTGGGAGGAGGCATATGGGAGCCTCAGGAACCCATGCCAGGCCTCTGAACACCTACTTCTCCCCTGGGTAGCACCTGCCTATTTGTTGGGCTCTCCCCAAGCCACCAAGGTGTCTCATTGGTGCCTGCTGCAAGACCGAAAGGCAGGTGATGGAAGGTGTTGCCAGTGCAGGGTTCCCTGCCCAGGTAGCCTAAAGGGGTGCAGTGCTGCAAACCAATGGAAGGACCTGGATGCCAGATGACAGTAGACCCCTTGAACCCACTGGTCTCTGCATGCTCATCTATGGATCTGGGCTTCCCTGAGGGTGCAGAGTACCTTGGGAAATCATCCAGGACCTGTGTGCTGGAGGATGGAGACAGGAAGTCTCAGAAGCAGGTCAGACTTCTGTGATTGTGGGGCCCTGGACATCAAGTGGGGCATGGATATGCCCACTCTGGTTTGGTTAGAGAAAAAAAGCTGCAAAGATTTTGGGTGTGGCTTATTCTTGCTAAGTTTTCATGAGGCCCCAAGCAAGGTTCTGTCACCTACCAGCCCAGGGGTTCAACCTGAGAGCAGGTAGAAGGAAGGAAGACAACCCTTGGCCACCATCAGCGTTAAAGCTAGTCCCACGGTGGTGAAAAGCCAAGGGGTCTGTCAAACAAAGCAAAGGAAAGGAAAGGAAAGGAAAGGAAAGGAAAGGAAAGGAAAGGAAAGGAAAGGAAAGGAAAGGAAAAATAGTGAAAAGACAACAGCACCCAGTATTCTAAGGTGGTCTCTCATCCAAGTACGAACCAGGCCCGACCCAGCTTAGATTCCAAGATGAGAGTAGGTCAGGTGCGATCTGACTGGTATGGCCACAGATGTGGGAGGCATTTTATGGGAATCTGAACAGCCCATGCCTGGACTCCAAATCCCTCTCTCTCCCCTGGGTAAAGCCTAACTCTGTCAGTCTCTCCCTGGGTCTCCATCTGTCCAGCCACCAACATGTCACATCCCAGTGGCAGAGCCAGGGTACCTGTTTGGAAGGCCAGGTTTCACTCCCCACATAGCGTTAACGGGTACCGAGCGGATCCCTGTGCAAGAACCGGGCATTGGGGAGAATCTGCGACCCCATGGTCCAACAGATCCCTTCCCACACGCTGGATATGTGATGGTTGAGGCAGAGCGAAGGACACCTTGGGGAACTCAGCCCAGTGTTCAGAGATGGGGTCGCCAGCCTGGGAAAGGGAGCGCTACTTCTCTGTGACTGGGGGACCTTCCTCCTCATGTCGACCCTGGGCTCCCACTCTTACAAATGTGGGTGGGACAAGCCTGGGACCACTTCTCATGTTACCTTTCACAGCCCTGTTCTTGGGCATGGCGGATGGACCCAGAGAAGGTCTGCTCAACTCTCTGATCAAGATTTCCTAAAAAATCAGGTATATCCAAGGACGTCACCCCACAGTACCTACAAGCGCAAAAACTAGTACCAGGTTGGGTAAAAGTCTACGAGCCCTCCAAAGAAAACAAAGCAAAGGAAAGGAAAGAAAAATAAAGGGAAGAAAAGAAAAAATGGGGAAAAGCCTACCACACCCGATATTCCCAGGCAGTCTCCCATCCAAGAACTAATGAGGCTCCGTGATGCTTAGCTTCCAAGTTCAGAGGAGATCCAGCATGTTCACGGTGGTATGGCTGGAGACGTGGCAGGCCACCTCTGGCAGTCTTAGAGCCCATGTCTGACCTTCGAAATACTCATTCTCACCTGGATGGCACCCTGCACTCTGTCACACTCTCCGCTGTCTCCAATGTACCTCTTAGTTGCCCGCTTATTGTAAGGAGAACAAGAAATTTAAAAACAAAAAACCAACCACAACTAATAGAACATCAAACTGTATGGAAGTTAAACAAGCAAGGAGTTTAAGAAGGAACATTCATACACACCTGTAACAGGGGCGAAGAAGGGCAGCCAGGTGGAGGGGATTCTGGGCAAAGCGGCGGCTGGTGGACTAGGCTCTCCCACGTTTGTGTGCTGATAAATCAGGAGGACCAGCTGGGGAGGGAGACCAATCGCACAACTCAGAGTCTCAGCGCGGGCAGATAAAGTCTCAAAGACACTGACTGAGAACACCTGTGGGGATTGAGTAGGCAGCAGAAGAAACCAAGCCTGACAGAAGTGCTCTTCGGAGAGACCCACAAGATCCTTGAACATACACAAAGCCACCCACTCCAGAATCAGCACTAGAAGGGCCCAATTTGCTGGTCCGTAGCAGGGGAAGTGCTCTTCTCTGGCTTTTGGTAACCAAAAGCCGGAAAATAGCAGAGCGAGTGGCATTGTTCCCTCTTGGACCCGTCCCCCACCTACAGAGTCATAACACAGTGATGTGGGTGGCTCCGTCCTGGTGAAAACCTAAGGCTCCACTCCTCCCAACTTAAAGTCGCACCTAGATAAAAAAAAAAAAAAGTGCCCACATGAAGGAAAAGCTCAAAACTCCGGAGAAAATACAACTAAGTGATTAAGAACGAGTCAACCTATTAGATGCACAATTGAAAACACTAGTAATCCGGATGCTCACAGACTTTGCTAATAGGGTCACAACCTAGGGGGGGGAATGAAGACTACGCATAGTGCAATAAAGGAAAATGTACAGGGAACCAACAGTGACGGGAAGGAAACTGAGACTCCAATCAACAGCGAAGAGCATAAGGATTAAAGATACATTCAACCAGATGCAAAAGTGCTGGGTCATGGTGATGCATAAGTGCTGAGTTGTGGTGGAATGAAAGTGCTGAGTCCTGGTGACCCGAAAGTACTGAGTCATTCCACCACGTGTCAGCACTTTCATTCCACCTTGACTCAGCACTTTCATTCCACCATAACTCAGCGCTTTTGGGTGACCATGACTCAGCACTTCCGGGTCACTACAACTGAGCACTTTCGGGCCACCACGACTCAGGACTTTCTGTCCACCATGACAGAGCACTTTTGCACCACTATGACTCAGGTCTTTCGGGCCACCATGAGTGAGCACTTTTATTCCACCACTACTCCGTACTTTCATTCTGCCATGACTCAGCACTTTTCTGTCACCATGACACAGCACTTTTGCATCACCAGGACTCAGCACTTTCGGGTCACTACGACGCATCACTTTTATTTTGCCATGACTCAGCTGTTTTCTGTCAACATGGCTCAGCACACTCATCCCACCATGAGTCAGCAGTGCTGCATCACCATGACTCAGCACTTTTCTATCATCATGACTCAGCACACCATGACTCAGCACCTATTTCTCACCATGACTCAACACTTCTGCATCAAGATGAGTCAGCACTTCTGTGTCAAGGAGTCAGCACTTTCATTCTACCATCAGTAATCACTTTTGTAAGACCATGAATCAGAACCTGTCTGTCACCATGACTCAGCACTTCTGTGTCAAGATGAGTCAGCACTTCTGCATAAAGATGAGTCAGCACTTTCATTCCACCATGACTCATCACTTTTGTAAGATCAGGACTCAGCACTTTCGCATCACCACGACTCAGCACTTTCGAATTACCATGACTCAGCCTGCTAGTGTCAACATGACTCAGCACTTTTCTGTCAACATGACTGGGCACTTTGATTCCACCATGACTCAGCACATTAATTCCACCATGACTCAGGACTTCTCTGTCACCATGAGTCAGCAGTTTCATTCCACCATGACTCAGCACTTTTCTGTCACCATGACAGCAATTAATTCCACCACGACTCAGCACTTTTGCTTCACCACGACCTAGCAGTTTTGTGTCACCACGACTCAGCACTTTCGGATGACCATGATTCAGCATGTTAGTATCACCATGACTCAACACTTCCGCGTCAAGATGACTCAGCATTTTCCTTACACCATGACTCAGCACTTTTGCATAACCACGAATCAGCACCTTCATTCCACTGTGACTCAGCCTTTCGAATGACCATGACTCAGCACTTTCGGGTCAACACGCCTCAGCTTTCAGGTCACCACGACTCAGGACTTTCATTCCACCACAACTCAGCACTTTCAAATGTTCATGACTCAGCACTTCCGCGTCACCATGACAAAGCACTTTTAGGTCACCACCGCTAAGCACTTTAGGGCCACCACGACTCAGCACTTTTGCATTACCATGACCCAGCACTTTTGTGTCACCACGACCCAGGACTTTCGCGTTACCACGACTGAGGACTTTCAACTGACCACAACCCAGCACTTTCATTCCACCATGACTCAGCACATTAGGGATCCCAAGAGTAAGCGCTTTCGATTTTCATGAGTCAGAGCTTTTGGGTCTTGCATTACCTTGCCTTGCCTTTCCTTGCCTTACCATGCCGTGCCCTGCCTTGCCCTGCCTTGCCTTCCCTTGCCTTGCCTTTTACCTCGCCTTTTACCTTGCCTTTTGCCTTGCCTCTCCTTGTCCCTCGCCTTTTGCCTTCCCTTGCCTTTTGCCTTGCCTTTTATCTTGCCTTTTGCCTTGCCTCGCCTTTTGCCTTGCCTTTTGCCTTGTCTTTCCCCATGCCTTTTGCCTTGCCTTCCACCTTGCTGTTTGCGCCTTGCCTTGCACCTTTACTTTTGCCTTGCGTTGAGCCTTGCCTTTTGCCTTACCGTGCCTCGCCTCGCCTCACCTCACATCGCTGCCACTCGCCACGACTCGCCTCGCCTTTTGCCTTGTCTTTTGCCTTTCCTCGAGTTTTCCCTTGCATTTTGCCTCGCCTCGCCTTGCCTTGCCTAGCCACCCCTCGTTTTACCTCGCCTCGCCTTTTGCCTTGCCTCGACTTTTTCCTTATGTTTTGCTTTGCCTTATTCCTTACCTCGCTTGTTGCTTTGCCTTTTGCCATACCTCGCCGCGCCTTGCCTTTTACCTACCTTTCACGTTGCCTTGCCTTGTGCCTTCCCTTTCATCTTGCCTTGCCACACCTTGGCTTCGCCTGCCTTCCCGAACCTTGCCTTTCACCTTGCCTTGCCTTGCAGTTTCAAATTTTCATGAGTCAGCACTTTCTAATTTTCATGAGTCAGCACTTTCTAATTTTCATGAGTCAGCACTTTCCAAATTTCATTAGCCAGCAATTTCCAATTTTCATGAGTCAGCACTTTCAAAACACTTTGAATCAGCGCTTTTCAGTCACCACGACTCAGTGCTTTTGAGCCTACCTTGCATTGCCTTGCCTTGCCATGCCTTGCATTGCCTTTTGGCATGTGTTTTACCTTGCCTTGCACCTTGCCTTTTTCCTTGCCTTTCACCTAGCCAGGAAGCGCCTTTCCTTTTCACTTGCCTTGACTTTTGCTTTGCCTTGCCTTGCCTTTTCCCTTGCCTTGCCTTGGCTTGCCTTGCCTTGACTTTTGCCTTGCCTTGCCTTTTCCCTTTCCTTTCCTTTTGCATTCCCTTTTACCTTGCCTTTTGCTTTGCCTTCCCGCGCCTAGCAGTTTGCCTTGCCTCGTCGCACCTTTCCTTTTGCCTTGCCTTTTGTCTTGTCTTGCCTTGCTCCTTGCCTTTGTCCTGTCTTGCCTTGTGCCTTGCCTTTTGCCTTGTCTTTCGCTGTGCCTTTTGCCTTGCCTTCCACCTTGCTTTTTGTGCGATGCCTTGTGCCTTGCCTTTTGCCTTGCGTTGAGCCTTGCCCTTTGCCTTGCCGTGCTGTGCCTCCCCTCGCCTCGCCTTGCCTTTTGCCTTGCCTTTTGCCTTGTCTCAACTTTTGACTTGTGATTTGCGTTGCCTTATTCCTTACCTCGCTTGTTTCCTTGCCTTTGCCATACCTCGCCGCGCCTTGCCTTTTGCCTGCCTTTCACATTGTCTTGCCTTTGCCTTCCCTTTCGTCTTGCCTTGCCACACCTGGCCTTCACCTTGCCTTCCCAAACCTTGCCTTGCCTAATCCTTTCCAATTTTGATGAGCGAGCAATTTCCAATTTTCATGAGTCAGCACTTTCCCATTTTGATGAGTCAGCACCTTCCAATTTTGATGGGTCAGCACTTTCCAAATTCAGTGAGCCAGCACATACCAATTTTCCTGAGTCAGCACTTTCAAAACACCTCAATTCAGCGCTTTTCGGTCACCATGATTCAGTGCTTTCGAGCCTATCTTGCCTTACCATGCTTTGCATTGCCTTATGGCATGAGTTTTGCCTTGCCTTGCACCTTGCCTTTTACCTTGCCGCGCAGCGCCTTCCTTGTTGCCTTCTCTTGCCTTTCCTTTTGTGCCTTACCTTGCCTTTTGCCTTGCCTTGACTCGCCTTTTCCCTTGCCTTTTGCCTTCCTGAAGCTTTTGCATTGCCTTTTGCCATGCATCTCCTTTTCCCTTGCCTTGCCTTTTGCCTTGCCTTGACTTTTGCCATGCCTTGCCTCGCCTCGCCTCGCCTCGCCTCCCCTCACCTCGCCTCGACTTTTGCCTTGCCTTTTGCCTTTCCTCAACTTTTTCCTTGTGTTTTGCATTGCCTTATTCCTTACCTAGCTTGTTGCCTTGACTTTTGCCATGCCTTGCCGCACCTTGCCTTTTTCCTGTCTTCCACGTTGCCTTGCTTTGTGCCTTCCCTTTTGTCTTGCCTTGTCACAGCTTGCCTTTCCCTGGCCTTCGCGAACCTTGCATTTCACCTTGCCTTGCCCTTTTTAATTTTCCTGAGTCAGCACTTTCTAATTTTCATGAGTCAGCACTTTCCAAATTTCATGAGTCAGCACTTTCCAATTTTCACGAGTCAGCACTTTTGAAACACCTTGATTCAGGGCTTTTCGGTCACCACGACACAGTGCTTTCGAGCCTACCTTGCCTTGCCTTGCACCATGCCTTTTGCCTGGCCTTTCACCTTGACGCGCCACGCCTTCCCTGCTGACTGGCCTTTCCTTTCCTTGCTGTGCCTTGCCTTGACTCGCCTTTTCCCTTGCCTTTTGCCTTGCTGAGGCTTATGCCTTGTCTTTTTCCGTGCCTCGCCTTTTCCCTTGACTCTCCATTTGCCTTGCCTTGATTTTGCCATGCCTTGCCTTTTGTCTTGCCTTGCCTTGCCTTGCCATTTCTTGCCATGCCTTTTGCCTTGCCTAGCCCTTTCTCTTGCCTTTTGCCTCACCTCGCCTCCCCTCGCCTAGCCTTCCCTCGCCTCACCTCGACTTTTCCCTTGCATTTTGCCTTGCCTAGCCTTTTGCCTTGCGTTTTGCCGTGCCTCGCCTTTTCCCTTGCCTTGCCTTGCCTTTTGCCATGCCTTGCCTTGCCTTTGGTCTTGCCTTGCCTTGCCTTTTCTTGCCATGCCTTTTGCCTTTCCTACCCCTTTCCCTTGCCTTTTGCCTCGCCTCGCCTCGACTTTTGCCTTGCCTTTTGCCTTTCCTCGACTTTTTCCTTGTGTTTTGCATTGCCTCATTCCTTACCTCGTTTACTGCCTTGCCTTTTGCCATACCTCGCTGTGCCTTGCCTTTTTCCTGCCTTTCACGTTGCCTTGCTTTTCGCCTTCCCTTTCGTCTTGCCTTGCCACACTTTGGCTTCACCTAACCTTCCCGAATCTTGCCTTTCATCTTGCGTTGCCCTTTCGAATTTTCATTAGTCAGCAATTTCCAATTTTCATGAGTCGGCAATTTCCAATTTTGATAGGTCAGCACTTTCTAAATTTCATGAGTCAGCACTTTTAATTTTTCATGAGTCAGCACTTTTGAAACACCTCGATTCAGCGCTTTTCGATCACCACGACTCAGTGCTTAGGAGCCTACCTTCCTTGCCTTGCACCTTGCCTTTTGCTTTGCCTTTCATCTTGCCGCGCAGCGCCTTCGCTTTGTCTTGCCTTGCATTGCCTTTTGTGCCTTGCCTTGCCTTTTGCCTTGCCTTGACTCACCTTTTCCCTTGCCTGTTGCCTTGCTGAGGCTTTTGCCTTGCCTTTTGCCATGTCTTTTACTTTGTCTTTTGATTTGCCTCGCCATGTCTAGTATTGTGCCTTGCCTCGCCGCATTTTTTCTTTTGCCATGTCTTGCCTTGCGCCTTGCCTTTGTCTTGTCTTGCCTTGTGCCTTGCCTTTTGCCTTGTCTTTCGCCGTGCCTTTTCCCTTGGCTTCTACCTTGCTTTTTCACCTTGCCTTGCGCCTTACCTTTTCCCTTGCGTTGAACCGTGCCTTGCCATGCCTCGCCTCGCCTCGCCAGCCCTCACCTCGACTCACCTCGCCTTGCCTTTTGCCTTGCGTTTTGAGTTGCCTTATTCCTTACCTCACTTCTTGCCTTGCTTTTTGCCATACAGCTCGATTCAGCGCTTTTCGGTCTCCATGACTCAGTGCTTTCGAGCCTCGCTTGCCTTGCCTTGCCCCTTGCCTTTTGCCTGGCCTTTCACCTTGCCGCACAGGGCCTTCCCTGTTGACTTGTCTTGCCTTTCCTTTTGTGCCTTGCCTTGCATTTTGCCTTGCCTTGCCCCGCCTTTTTGCTTTCCTATTGCCATGCCTCGCCTTTTCCCTTGCCTTTTGCCTTGCCTCACCTTTTGCCATGTCTTTTACTTTGCCTTTGCTTTGCCTCGCAGCGCCTAGCAATTTGCCTTGTCTTGCCGCACCTTTCCTTTTGCCTGCCTTCTCCCTTGTCTTGCCTTGTGCCTTGCCTTTGTTTGCCTTGCCTTTGTTTGCTTTGCCTTTTGCCTTGCCTCGACTTTTTCCTTGCGTTTTGTGTTGCCTTATTCCTTACCTCACTTGTTGCCTTGCCTTTTCCCATACCTCGCTGCGCCATGCGTTTTCCTGCTTTTCACTTTGCCTTACCTTGCGCCTTTCCTTTCGTCTTGCCTTGCCACACCTTGCCTTGGCCTTGCCTTCGCGAACCTTGCCTTTCACCTTGCGTTTCCTTCCCCTTTTCAATTTTCATGAGTCAGCAATTTCCAATTTTTATGAGTCAGCACTTTCCAATTTTGATGCGCCAGCGCTTTCCAAATTTCATGAGTCAGCACTTTCTAATATTCATGAGTCAGCACTTTTGAAACACCTCAATTCAGCGCTTTTTGGTCACCACGACTCAGTGCTTTTGAGCCTCCCTTGTCTTGCCTTGCATTTTGCCTTTTGTCTTGCCTTTCACCTTGCCGCACAGCGCCTTCCATGTTGCCTTGCCTTGCCTTTCCCTTTTTGACTTGCCTTGTCTTTTGCCTTGCCTTAACTCGCATTTTCCCTTGCCTTTTGCCTTGCCGAGGCTTTTGCCTTGCCTTATGCCGTGCCTCGCCTTTACCCTTGCCTCTCCTATTGCCTTGCCTTGACTTTTCCGATGCCTTGCCTTGACTTTTTTCTTGCCTTGCCTTGCCTTTACTTGCCATGCCTTTTGCCTTTCCAAACCCTTTCCCTTGCCTTTTGCCTCGCCTCGCCTCGACTTTTGCCTTGCCTTTTGCCTTTCCTCGACTTTTTTCTTGTGTTTTGCATTGCCTTATTCCTTACCTCGCTTGTTGCCTTCCCTTTTGCCATGCCTTGCCGCGCCTTGCCTTTGCCTGCCTTTCATGTTGCCTTGCTTTGCGCCTTCCCCTTCATCTTGCCTTGCCACACCTTGCCTTCGCCTTGCCTTCCCGAACCTTGCTTTTCACCTTGCCTTGCACTTTCCAATTTTGATGAGTCAGCACTTTTCCAATTTTGAGGAGTCAGCACTTTCCAATTTTCGTGAGTCAACACTTTCGAAACACCTCAATTCAGCGCTTTTTGGTCACCACGACTCTGTGCTTTCGAGCCTACCTTGGTTTGCCTTGCACCTTGCCTTTTGCCTGGCCTTTCACCTTGACACGCAGTGCTTTCCCTGTTGCCTTGCCTTACCTACCCTTGCCTCACCTTTTCCCTTTCCTTTTGCCTTGCTTTGCCTTTTCCCTTGCCTCACCTTTGCCTTGCCTTGATTTTGCCATGCCTTGCCTTGCCTTTTGTCTTGCTTGTCTTGCCTTTTCTTGCCATGTTTTTTGCCTTGCCTGGCCTTTTCCCTTGCATTTTGCCTCGCCTCGCCTTGCCTTGCCTAGCCACCCCTCGTTTTACCTCGCCTCGCCTTTTGCCTTGCCTTGACTTTTTCCTTATGTTTTGCTTTGCCTTATTCCTTACCTCGCCTGTTGCCTTGCCTTTTGCCATGCTTTGCCGTGCCTTGCCTTTTCCTTGCCGTTCACTTTGCCTTACCCTGCGCCTTCCCTTTAGTCTTGCCTTGCCACACCTTGGCTTCACCTTGCCTTCCTGAACCTTGCCTTTCACCTTGCCTTGCCCTTTGCAGTTTGCATGAGTCAGCAATTTCCAATTTTCATGAGTTGGGAATTTCCAATTTTCATGAGTCAGCACTTTCTAAACACCTAGATTCAGCGCTTTTTGGTCACTACGACTCAGTGCTTAGGAGCCTACCTTGCCTTGCCTTGCACCTTGCCTTTTGCCTTGCCTCACCTTTTTCCTTGCCTTTTGCTGTTCCTTGCCTTTTGCCTTGCCTTTTGCCTTGCCTTGCCTTTCCCCTTGCATTTTACTTTGCCTTTTGCTTTGCCTCGCCGTGCCTTTCCTTTTGCCCTGCCTTTTGCCTGGTCTTGCCTTGAGCCTTGCCTTTTGCCTTGTCATTCGTCGTTCCTTTTGCCTTGGCTTCCACCTTGCTTTTTGCACCTTGCCTTGCACTTTCCCTTTTCCCTTGTGTTGAACCTTGCCTTTTGCCTTGCCATGCCTCGCCTCACCTCGCCTTGCCTCGCATTGCCTTTTGCCTTGACTCGACTTTTTTCTTATGTTTTGCTTTGCCTTATTCCTTACTTTGCTTGTTGCCTTGCCTTCTGCCATGCCTCGCCGCACCTTGCCATTTACCTGCCTTTCACGTTTCCTTGCTTTGCGCCTTCCCTTTCATCTTGCCTTGCCACACCTTCGCTTCGCCTTGCCTTCCCGAACATTGCCTTTCCTTGCCCTTTCCAATATTCATGAGTCAGCACTTTCCAAATTTGATGACTCAGCACTTTCAAAACTGTTCGATTCAGCTTTTTCAGTCACCACGACTCAGTGCTTTAGAGCCTACCTTGCCTTGCCTTGCACATTGCCTTTTGCCTTGCTTTTCATCTTGCCGCGCAGCGCCTTCGCTTTGCCTTGCCTTGCATTGCCTTTTGTGCCTTGCCTTGCCTTTTGCCTTGCCTTGATTCGCCTTTTCCCTTGCCTGTTGCCTTGCCGAGGCTTTTCCCTTGCTTTTTGCCTTGCCTCACCTTTTGCATTGCCTTTGCCTTGCCTCGCCTTTTGCCATGCCTTTTACTTTGCCTTTTGCTTTGCCTCGCAGTGTCTAGCATTTTGCCTTGCCTCGCCGCAACTTTCCTTTTGCCTTGCCTTTTGTCATGTCTTGCCTTGTGCCTTGCCTTTGTCTTGCCTTGCCTTGTGCCTTGCCTTTTCCCTTGGCTTCTACCTTGCTTTTTGCACCTTGCCTTGTGCTTTCCCTTTTCCCTTCCGTTGAACCTTGCCTTTTGCCTTGCCTTGTGCCTTGCCTTTTCCCTTGGCTTCTACCTTGCTTTTTGCACCTTGCCTTGTGCTTTCCCTTTTCCCTTCCGTTGAACCTTGCCTTTTGCCTTGCCGTGCCTCGCCTCGCATCGCATCGCCTCCCCTTGCCTCGACTCACCATGCCTCACCTTTTGCCTTGCCTTTTGTGTTGCCTTATTCCTTATGTCACTTCTTGCCTTGCTTTTTGCCATACAGCTCGATTCAGCGCTTTTCAAACTCCACGACTCAGTGCTCTCGAGCCTCGCTTGACTTTCCTTGTCCCTTGCCTTTTGCCTGGCCTTTCACCTTGCTGCACAGCGCCTTCCCTGTTGCCTTGACTTGCCTTTCCTTTTTTGACTTGCCTTGTCTTTTGACTTGCCTTGACTCACCTTTTCCCTTGCCTTTTGCCTTGTTGAGGCTTTTGCCTTGCCTTTTGCTGTGCCTTGCCTTTTCCCTTGCCTCGCCTTTTGCCATGCCTTGCCTTGCCTTTTGTCTTGCCTTGCCTTTTCTTGCCATGCCTTTTGCTTTGTGTAGCCCTATCCCTTACCTTTTGCCTCCCCTCGCCTCGCCTCGCCTTGACTTTTGCCTTGCCTTTTGCCTTTCCTCGCCTTTTTCTTTGTGTTTTTCATTGCCTTATTCCTTACCTCGCTTGTTGCCTTGCTTTTTGCCATGCCTTGCCACGCCTTGCCTTTCACCGGCCTTTCACGTTGCCTTGCTTTGCACCTTCCCTTTTGTCTTGCCTTGGCACACCTTGCCTCCGTGAACCTTGTCTTTTACCTTGCCTTTCCTTGCTCTTTCCAATTTTCATGAGTCAGCAATTTCCAATTTTCATGAGCCAGCACTTTCCAATATTGATGAGTCAGCACTTTCCAAATTTCACGAGTCACCAATTTCCAATTTTCTTCAGTCAGCACTTTTGAAACACCTTGATTCAGCGCCTTTTGGTCTCCACGACTCAGTGCTTAGTAGCCTAACTTGCCTTGCCTTGCCTTGCCCTGCCTTTTGACTTGCCTTGCCTTGCCTTGCCTTTTGCCTTGCCTCGCCTTTTCCCTTGCCTTTTGCCGTGCCTCGGGTTTTCCCTTGCCTTTGCCCTGCCTCGCCTTTTGCCTTGCCTTTTACTTTGCCTTTTGCTTTGCCTCGCTGCGCCTAGCATTTTGCCTTGCCTCGCTGCACCTTTCCTTTTGCCTTACCTTTTGCCTTACCTTTTGCCTTGCCTTGCCTTGTGTCTTGCCTTTTGCCTTGTCTTTCGCAGTGCCTTTTGCCTTGGCTTCCACCTTGCTTTTTACACCTTCCCTTACACCTTCCCTTTTCCCTTGCGTTGAGCCTTGCCTTTTGAATTGCTGTGCCTCACCTTGCCTCGCATCGCCACCCCTCTCCTCGCCTCGCCTCGCCCTTTTTCTTGCCTTTCTCGTTGCCTTGCTTTGTGCCTTCCCTTTCGTCTTGCCTTGCCACACCTTGCCTTCCCCTTGCCTTACCGAACCTTACATTCCACTTTGCCTTGCCATGTCGTTTCCGATTTTCATGAGTCAGCACTTTCCAATTTTCATGAGTTAGCACTTTCCGATTTTCTTGAGTCAGCACTGTCGAAACACCTCGATTCAGTGGTTTTCAGTCACCACGAGTCAGAGCTTTCGAGCCTACCTTGCCTTGCTGGGGTGGTGCTGACCGCGGACCGTCTAGGGGAGGAGCTGTATCTGGTAGGGCCCGGGAGCACATTGGGGCATGATTGGCTGCCACCTCAGTCGCTGGGCGACGCCCTGGCCACACCAAATGTGCGCCTCGGGTATTTGCCCCCTGCTCCCTGTGGTGCTTCCTGGCCCTGGGAGGTTCCGCAGGCCGAGGCCGGCGACGTGCACTGCGTCAGGGCCATGGCTGTTGCACCCCACTTCGCACATTTTCAGTCAGAAAAATGCTCTCAAGCCCGGGGATTCCTTGGCCCCCAGCATGCCCGGGGCAACTGGGGCAGCGTCCCCAGGCATTCCCCTGCCAGGAGAAGGTGCCCGAACTGTCCCGGGACGGTCCCCATTACCGGCGGCAGGGACCCCGATCGGACAAAACGGCCGCTGTGGACATGCCACAGAGGGTGCTCAGGAGCTCCTATGGTGCCGGGGCACACCTCCCGTGGTGGTGCTGACCGTGGCCCGTCTGGGTGAGGAGCTGCACCCGGGAGGGACCGGGAGCGGCGTGTGGCACGATTGGCTGCATCCTGAGCCGTGGGCAGTGCCCCACCTCAACCACCGAGGCGCCCTGGGGAGGTGTCCCCGGCCACTCGAGAGCACCCCGAGGTACTCCCAGGCCCCGGGAGGCTCGGCTGGCCGGGGGCCGGCTACCTAAGCTTAGTGCAGGGCCACCACCATTGCACTGCCTGGCACACATTTTCCACGGCAGAAAAACACTCTCCTGACCTGCAGCACTACCCAGCCCCTGGGAGGCTCCGCAGGCCGAGGGCTGGCGACCTTCGTTGCGTGCAGGGCCTCTGCCATTGCACTGCTCCGAGCACATTTTTCGCGGCAGAAAAACTCTCTCGCCCGCTGCAGGGCCGCAGATGCCAGCATGCCCGGGACGACAGTGGCAGTGCACCGGGGCACTCGCTGTACCCAGGCGAAGGTTCCTGAGCCCTCCCGGGGCAGCCCCCGTGCCAGAGGTAGCGACCTCACTCAGACAAAATGGCCACTGTGGGTGTGCCGCAGAGGGTGCTCAGGAGATCCTCCGGGGCCGAAGTGCATCTCCCACGGTGGTGCCGACTGAGGACCGTCTGGGCGAGAACCTGTACTTGGGAGGGCCTGGGAGCTCCTTGGGGCGCGATTGGCTGCCTCCTGATCCGCCGGGCAGCACCCCGGCCCCACCGCCAGGGCTCCCCAGGGGGGGTCCCCAGACCCCTGAGGGCGTCCTGTGGGGCTCCCCGGCCCCAGGGAGGTTCCGCAGGCTGGGGCCCGATGACCTGCGCTGCGGGCTGGGCCGATGCCATTGAACCACCCCACGTGCATTTTCTGCGGCAGAAAAACGCTCTCACACCCTGTGGCTCCGCAGATGCCAGCATGCCCGGGGCAAATGGGGAAGTGCCCCTGGGCATTTGGTGGACCACGGAGAACTTGCCGAAGCTGTCCCGCGGCGGCGCCCTGTGCCTGTGGCAGTGAACTCGCTCAGACCAAACGGCCGCAGAGGGCGTACCGCAGAGGTGGCTCAGGAGCTCCTACAGCGCACGGGCGCACTTCCCGCAGTGGTGCTGATCGCGGCTCGTCTGGGTGAGGATCTGCACCCAGGAGGGCCTGGGATCACCTAAGGGCGCAATTTGGCTGCCTCCTTATCCGCCAGGCGGTGTCCCAACCCCACCGAGGGGCGCTCTGGGGAGGTGCCCCCGGCCTCCCAAGAGCATCCCGTGGTGCTCCATGGCCCCTGGAAGACTCCGCAGTGTGTGGTCCGGCTACCTGCATTGCGTACAGGGCCGCCCTGTTGCACCGCCCCATGTGCATTTCCGCGGAAGAAAAACGCTGTCGCGGGCTGCGGCACCGCAGACGCCAGCATGTCGGGGGTGACTGTGGCAGCTCCCCCGGGCACTTGCTGGCCCCCGGACAAGGTGCCCAAGCCGGCCTGGGGCAGCCCCCGGTGCCGAAGGCAGTGACCCATCTGGTAGGAAACGGCTGCTGCCAGCGTGCTGCAGAGGGCACTCAGAAGCTCCTCCAGCGCTGGGGCGCATCTCCTGCAGTGGTGCTGACCGCGGCCGGTCCAGGCGAGGACCTGCACCCGTGAGGGCCGGCGAGCACCTTGGGGCGCGATTGGCTGCGTCCTGATCTGCCAGGCGGTGTCCTGCACCGACCACCGGCGCCCCAGAGTGGTGCCCCTGGCCCCCCGAGTGTGTCCCATGGCACTCCCCGGCCCATGGGAAGCTCTGCAGGCTGGGGGACAGCGAAATGCGCTGAGGTAGGGCCGCCGCTGTTGCACCCCCCCTGTGCATTTTCTGTGGCAGAAAAACGCCCTTGCGGGCTATGGTGCCAGGGCCACCAGAATGCCCGTGGCGATGAGGTAAGCGCCCTCTGGCACTCGCTGGCCCCCAGACAAGGTGTCCCAACTGTCCCAGGGCGGGACCCTGTGCTGGAGGCAGTGACCCCGCTCAGACGAAACGGCCATTGCCGGTGTGCCGCAGAGGGCACTCAGGAGATCCTACGGTGCCGGAGAGGACCTCCTGCGGTGGTGCCGACCGCGGTCCATCCTGGCGAGGACCAGCACCCATGAGTGCCTGGGAGCACCTTGGGTCGCGATTGGCTGACTCCTCAGTCGCCGGGTGGTGCCACAGCCCCACAGCCAGGGCACCCCAGGGAGGTGGGCCCGGCCCCTTGAGAGCGTCCCGTGGCACTCCCCGGCCCCCGGGAGGGTCCGCAGGCCAGGGGTCAGCAACCTGAGCTGTGTGAAGGGCTGCCGCCGTTGCTCCGCACCACATGCATTTTCCGCAGGAGAAAAATGCTCTTGTGCGCTGCGGCTTCCCAGTCGAGAGCATACCCGAGGTGACTGGGGCAGCACCCCTGGACACTCTTGGTTGTCCCCCATGTTGGCGGCAGTGACGCCGATCCGGCAACATGGCCGCTGGGGACATGTGGCAGGGGGCGGTCAGGAGCTCCTATGGCGCAGGGCGCATCTCCCGGGGTGGTGCTGACCGTGCCTGTCCGAGCGAAGAGCTGCACCCGGGAGGGCCCGGGAGCATCTTGAGGCGCGATTGGCTGCCTTCCGAGCCACTGAGCGGCTCCCAGGAACCATCACGGGGGCGCACTGGTGAGGCACCCCTGGCCCCCGAGACCATCCTGTGGCACTCCCCTTGTGTCCATGAAGCCCCGCAGGGTGGTGGCAAGTGAACTGGGGTGCGTGCAGGGCCACCGCTGTTGTACCACACCACGCGCATTTTCCACGGCAGAAAAACACTCTCTCGTGCTGCGGCATCCCGGCCGCGAGCATGCCCGGGGCAACTGGGGCAGTGCCCTGGGACATTCGCTGGCCCCCAGAGAAGGTGCCTGAGCCGTACCTTGGTGGCCCGCCGTGGCGGTGGCAGTGAACCCAATCTGGCGACATGGCCGCAGAAGGTGTGCGGCAGAGGGCGCTCAGAAGCACCTTTGGCAATGGGACACACCTCCCTGGGTGGTGCCGACCACGGCCCATCCAAGCTAGTAGCTGCAACCGGGAGAGCCCGGGAGCGGCTTGGGGTGAGATTTGCTGCCTCCTGAGGTGCCGGGCGGCTCCCAGGATCCATTGCCGGGACTCTCCGAAGTGGTACCCCCGCCCCCCGAGAGCATCCTGTGGCACTCCCCCGCCCCCAGGAGGCTCCGCAGACCGGTGGCCAGCGAACTGGGGAGTGTGCAGAGGCGCCTCTGTTGCACCACCCTAACGCACATTTTCTGTGGCAGAAAAATGCTCTCCCGGGCTGCGGCGTCCTGGCCATGAGAATACCCGGGGTGACTGGGGCAGCGCCCCCAGACACTCGCTGGCCACCAGAGAATGTGCCTGAGTCGTCGCTTGGCAGCCCCCCATGGTGGCGGTAGTGACCCAATCCCGAGACATGGCCGCTGAGGGCATGCGGCAGAAGGCGCTCAGGAGGTCTATGGCGCTGGGGCCCACTTCCCAGGGTGGTGCCGACCACGGCACGTACCAGCTAGGAGCTGCACCCTGGAGGGCCCAGGACCGGCTTGGGGCGCGATTGTCTGCCTCCCAAGCCACTGGGCGGCATTCGGGCCTTATCGCCAGGGCGCCCCTGGGTGGTACCCCCGCCCCCCAGAGTGTCCCTAGGTGAACCCCCGCCCCCAGGAGTCTTCGCAGGCCGGGGACCAGCGACCTGGGCTGCACAGAGGGCAGCTGCCTTTGCACCATCCCGGGCGCATTTTCCGTGGCAGAAAAACGTTCTCGCGTGCTGTGTCATCCCGGCCACCAGCATGCCCGGGGCGACTGGGGCAGCACCCCCGGACACTCTCTGGACCCGGAGAAGGTGCCTGAGCGGTCTCTTGGCGGCCCCCTGTGGCGGTGGCAGTGACGTCGCTCCGACGTCATGGCCCCTGGGGACGTGCTGCAGAGGGTGCTCAGGAGCTCCTATGGCGCTGGAGCGCACCTCCCGGGGTGGTGCCGACCGTGACCCGTCTGAGCGAGGAACAGCACCTCGGAGGTCCCGGGAGTGGCTTGGGGCGCGATTGGCTGCCTCCCGAGCCACCAGGCTGAGCCCATTGCCGCAACGCTGGGGTGGCCCGGGGAGGTTCCCCCGGCACCCGCGAGTCTCCCAAGGCGCTCCACCGCCCCCTGCAGGCTCCACTGGCCAGGGGCCGGAGACCTCAGCTGCGTGCATGGCTGCCGCCATTGCTCCGCCCAGGGCGCATTATCCGAGGCAGAAAAAACGCTCTCGCGTGCTGCGTGACCCCAGACTCCAGCATGCTCGTGTCGACTGGGGCAGCGCTTTCTGACACTCGCTGGTCCCCGGAGAAGGTGCCTGAGACGTCCCCTGACCGCCCCCCGTGGCGGCGGCAGTGTCCCCTATCCGGTGACATGGCCGCTGGGGGCGTGCGGCAGAGGGCGCTCAGGAGCTCCTATGGCGCCGGGGCGCACCTCCTGGGGTGGTGCCGACCGCGGCCCGTCTGAGCGAGGAGCTGCACCCGGGAGGGCCCGGGAGCGGCTTGAGGCGCGATTGCCTGCCTCCCAAGCCACGGGGCGGTGCCCGGGCTCCATCAGCGGGGCGCCCCAGAAAGGTGCCATCGGCCCCCGAAAGCATCCCATCGCGTTCCCCCAGCTCCAGGAGGCTCCGCAGGCTGGTGGCCAGCGAATTGGTGTGCGTGCAGGGCCACCGCCATCGCACCGCCCCACACAAATTTTCCGTGGCAAAAATGCTCTCGCGCGCTGCGGCGTCCCGTCCACGAGCATACTTGGGGTGACTGGGGCAGTGCCCCCAGACAGTCGCTAGTCCCCGGAGAAGGTGCCTGAGCCATCCCGTGGCAGGCTTCCGTGGCGGCAGCAGTGACCACGATCTGGCGACATGGCCACAAGGGGCGTGTGGCAGAGGGTGCTCAGGAGCCCCTATGGCCCCGGGGCGCACCTCCCGGGGTGGTGCCAACCTCGGCCCGTCTGAGTGAGGAGCTGCACCCGGGATGGCCCGGGAGCGGCTTGGGGCACGATTGCCTGCCTCCCAAGCCATGGTGCGGTGCCCTGGCCCCATCACAGGGGTGCCCCGGGAAGGTGCCAGCAGCCCTCAAAAGCATCCTGTGACTCTCCCCCGGCTCCAGGAGGCTCCACAGGCCAGTGGCCAATGAACAGGGGTGCGTGCAGGGAGGCTGTTGTTGCACCGTCCCATGTGCATTTTCCGCAGCACAAAAAAACTCTCACGCGCTGCTGCGTCCCAGCTGAGAGCATGCACAGGGTGACTGGGGCAGCGCCCCCGGACACTCGCTGGTCCCCGGAGAAGGTGCCTGAGACATCCCTTGACTGGCCCGCCGTGACGGCGGTAGTGACCCCAATCTGGCGACATGGCCACTGGGGGCGTGCGGCAGAGGGTGTTCAGGAGCTCCTAGGGCTCTGGGGCGCACCTCCTAGGGTGGTGCTGACTGTGGCCTATCTGAGCGAGGAGCTGCAACCTGGAGGGCTTGAGAGCGGCTTGGGGCGCGATTGCCTGCCTCCCAAGCTGTGGGGTGGTGCCCAGGCTCCATCAGCGGGGCGCCCTGGAAAGGTGCCATCGGCCCCCAAAAGCGTCCCATGGCGCTCCCCCAGCTCCAGGAGGCTCTGCAGGCCGGTGGCCAGCAAATTGGGTAGCGTGCATGGCCGCCGCCATTGCACCGCCCCACGTGCATTTTCCGCGGCAGAAAAAAAGCTCCCGCGCGCTGCGGTGTCCCGGCCGAGAGCATGCCCGGGGCAAGTGGGGCAGCGCCCCCGGACACTCGCTGGCCCCAGAGAAGGTTCCTGAGATGTCCCTTGACGGGCCTGCGCTGGCGGCAGCATTGACCCCAATCTGGCAACTTGGCTGCTAGTGGTGTGCGGCAGAGGGCGCTTGGGAGCTCCTAGGGCTCTGGGGCGCAATTCCTGTGGTGGTGCCCACCACGGCCCGTCCGAGCGAGGAGCTGCACCCGGGAGGGCCCGGGAACGGCTTGGGGCGCGATTGGCTGCCTCCCGAGCTGCCGGGCGGCTCCCAGGCCCCATCACCGGGGTGCCCCCGGGAGGTGCCTCAGGCCCCTGAGAGCGTCCCAGGCGCTCCCGCGTCCCCAGTTGGTTCTGCAGGCCGGTGGCCAGTGAACAGGGGTGCGTGCAGGGCCGCCGCCATTGCACCGCCCCACGCGTATTTTCCGCGGCAGTAAAACGCTCTTGCGCGCTGCGGCGTCCCGGCTGCGAGCATGCCTGGGGCGACTGAGGCAGCATCCCTGGACACTCGCTGGCCCCTGAGAAGGTGCCTGAGTTGTCCCTGGGTGGCCCCCCGAGGCGGGGCAGTGACCTCGATCTGGCGACATGGTCGCTTAGGGCGTGTGGCAGAGGGCGCTCAGGAGCTCCGATGGCGCTGGGGCGCACCTCCAGGGGTGGTGACTACCGCGGCCCGTCCGAGCTAGGAGCTGCACCCGGGAGGACCCTGGAGTGGATTGTGGTGCAAATGGCCTCCTCCTGATCCGCTAGGCAGCTCCCAGGACCCATTGCCAGGGCGCCCCGGGGAGGAGCATCTGGCCCTCGAGAGCGTCCCGTGGCGCTCCCACGCCCCAAAGAGGCTCTGCACTGCGGTGGCCAGCGAACTGGAGTGAATGCAGGGCTTCCGCTGCTGCACCTCCCCGGGTGCATTTTCCGCGGCAGAAGAATGCTCCCATGCGCTGCCTTACCCCGGCCACCAGCATGCCCAAGGCGACTGGGGCAGCACGCCCGGATACTCGCTGGCCCCCCAAGAATATGCCTGAGCCATCCCTTGGGGCTCCCCGAGGCAGCGGCAGTGACCCCGCTCTGGCGTCATGGCCACTGGGGGCGTGTTGCAGAGAGCGCTCAGGAGCTCCTATGGCACCTGGGCACACCTCCTGGGGTGGTGCCGACCGCGGCCTGTCCGAGCGAAGAGCTTCACCCAGGAAGGTCCGGGAGCCGCTTGGATCGCTATTGGCTGCCTACCGAACCATTGGGCGGCTCCCAACACCCATCGCTGGGGTGCTCCGGAGAGGTGCCCCGAGCACCCAAGAGCATCCAATGGTGCTACCCCACCCCCAGAAGGCTCCACAGGCCGGTGGCCAGCGAACTGGCATTCGTGCAGGGCCCTTGCTGTTACACCGCCCCGGGCGCATTTTCGCGGGAGAAAAAAGCACTCGTGCACTGTGGCGTACCGACCGCTAGCATGCCAGGGGCGACTGGGGCAGCGCCGCTAGACAATCGCTGGCCCCCAGAGAAGGTGCCTGAGCCGTCACTTGGTGGCCCGCCGTGGTGGCGGTAGTGACCCCGAACTGGCGACATGGCCGCTGGGGGCGTGCGGCAGAGGGTGCTCAGGAGCTCCTATGGCGCTGGGGCGCATATCCCGGGTGGTGCCGACCGTGGCCCATCCGATCGAGGAGCTGTACCCGGGATTGCCCGGGAATAGCTTGGGGCACGATTGGCTGCCTCCCAAGCCGTTGGGTGGCTCCCAGGCCCCATTTCCGGGGCCTCCCGGGGAGGTGCCCCTGGCCCCAGAGAGCGTGCTGTGGTGCTCCCCCGCCCCTAGGAGGCTCCGCAGGCCGGTGGCCAGTGAATTGCGGTGTGTGCAGGGCCACCGCCATTGCATCGCCCCACGCACATTTTCTGCGGCAGAAAAACGCTCTCGCATGCTGTGGCATTCTGGCCACGAGCATGTCCGGGGCGATGGGCCGTGCACCCGGACATTGCTGGCCCCCGTAGAAGGTGCCTGAGCCTTCCCTTGGCAGCCCACCATGGCGTTGGCAGTGAACCTGATCTGGCGACATGGCCGCTGGGGGCATGTGGCAGTGGGTGCTCAGGAGCTCCTGTGGCACCGGGGTGCTCTTCCCGGGGTGGTGCGCATCGCAGGTCGTTCCAGCGAGGAGCTGCACCAGGGAGGGCCCGGGAGCGTCTTGGGGCACGATTGGGTGCCTCCTGATCCGCCGGGGCGACACCTGGACCCCATCGCTGGTGCGCCCTGGGGAGGTACCCCCGTCCCCCTAGAGTGTCCCGAGGTGCTCCCCCGCCGCCAGGAGTCTCCTCAGGGAAGGGGCTGGCGACCTGGGCTGTGTGCAGGGCCGCGGCCCTTGCACTGCCACGGGGGCATTTTCCGTGGCAGAAAAGTGCTCTCGCGTGCTCTGTCACCCCAGCCACCAGCAAGACCGGGGCGACTGGGGAAGCGCTCCCATACACTCGCTGGCCCCAGGACAAGGTGCCTGAACCGTCCTTTGTCGGCCCATCTTGGCGGCGGCAGCGACCCTTCCACGGCGACATGGCTGCATGGGGCATGAGGCAGAGGGTGCTAAGGAGCTCCTAAGGCACCTGGGAGCACCTCCCGGGGTGGTGCCAACAGCGGCACGTACGAGCTAGGAGCTGCACCCGGGAGGGCCCGGGATCAGCTTGGGGCGCGATTTGCTGCCTCCTGAGCCACTGCTTGGCATCCAGGATCCACCGCCGGGGTGCCCTGGGGAGGTGCCCCCTGCCCCTGAGAGCGTCCCGTGGCACTCCCCTGCCCCCAGGAGGCTCCAAAAACTGGTGGCCACCGAATTGGGGTGCATGCAGGGCCACCGCTGTTGCACCGCCCCACGCGCATTTTCCGCGACAGAAAAACAATCTCTTTCGCTCTGCAGCGTCCGGTCTGCGAGCATGCGTGGGGCGACTGAGCAGCGCCCCGGGATACTTGCTGGCCCCTGGAGAAGGTGCCTGAGCCGTCCCTCGATGGCCCCTCGTTGCGGCGGCAGTGACCCCGATCCAGCGACACGACCGCTGGGGTCGTGCTGGGGAGTGCGCTCAGGAGCTCGTATGGTGTCAGGGCGCACCTCCCAGGGTGGTACCGACCGTGGGCTATTCGAGCAAAGAGCTGCACCCGGGAGGGCCTGGGAGCGGCTTGGGGTGTGATTGCCTGCCCCCCGAGCCAGCGGGTGGCTTTCAGGACACATCGCCGGGGCGCCCCGGGGAGGTGCCCCCGGCCCCTTAGAGTGTCCCGTGGCGCTCTCCCCCCCTCAGGAGGCTCCACAGGCCAGAGGCCAGCGAAGTGGGGAGCGTGCAGGGCCAACACTGTTGCACCGCCCCACGCGCGTTTTCCGTGACAGAAAAACGCTCTCGTGCACCTCGGTGTCTCGGACGCGAGCATGCCCGGGGTGACTGGGGCAGCGCCCTAGGACACTCGCTGGACCCTGGAGAAGGTGCCTGAGCTGACCCTTGTTAGCCCCCCGTGGCGGCGGCAGTGACCCAGATCCGGCGACATGGCCGCTGTGGGCGTGCGGCAGAGGGCGCTCAGGAGTTCCTATGGCCTCGGGGCGCACCTCCTGGGTGGAGCCGACCGCGGCCCATCCGAGTGAGGAGCTGCACCCCGGAGGGCCCTGGAGTGCCTTGGGGTGCGATTGGCTGCCTCCCGAGGCGCCGGGTGGCCCCCGGGCCCCATGGCTGGTGCACCTCGGGGAGGTAACATCGTCCCCCGAGAGTGTCCCAAGGTGCTCCCCCGCCCCCAGGAGGCCCCGCAGGCCAGGGGCCGGCGACCTGGGCCGCGTGCAGGGCTGCCACCGTTGCACTGCCCCGGGCTCATTTTCCACGGCAGAAAAATGCTCTCACGCACTGCGTCGCACTGGCCACCAGCATGCCTGGGGCGACTGGGGCAGCGATCTCGTACACTCGCTGGCCCCGGGACAAGGTGCCTCAACCATCCTTTGGCGGCCCATCTTGGTGGCGGCAGTGACCCCTGTCCGGCGACATGGCTGCATGGCGCATGCGGCAGAGGTTGCTAAGGAGCTCCTAAGGCACCTGGGAGCACCTCCCAGGGTGGTGCCGACAGCAGCCCATATTAGCCAGGAGCTGCACCCGGGAGGGCCCGGGAGCGGCTTGGAGCGCGATTGGATGCCTCCGGAGCCGCAGGGTGGCTCCCTGGACACATCACCCAGGCTCTCCGGAGAGGTGCCCACGGCCGCTGAGAGGGTCCCATGGTGCTCCCGCGCCCGCAGGAGGCTCTGCAGGCTGGTGGCCAGCGAACTGGGGTGCGTTCAGGGCCGCTGCCGTTGCACAGCCTCACGCGCACTTTCCGCAGCAGAAAAACGCTCTCGTGCGCTGCAGCATCCCGTCCACGAGAGTACCCGGGCCGTCTGGGAGAGTACCCCCGGACCTTCGCTGGCCCCCAGAGAAGGTGCCTGAGCTGTCCTGTGGCGACCCCTTGTGGCGCCAGCAGTGACCCAGACCCGGCGACATGGCACTGGTGGCATGCAGCAGAGGGCATTCAGGAGCTCCTATGGCACCGGGTCGCTCCTCCCGGGGTGGAGCAGACCGCGGCCCGTCTGAGCGATGAGCTGTGCTCGGGAGGGCCCGGGAGCGGCTTGAGGAGGGATTGGCTCCCTCCCGAGCTACTGGGCGGCTCCCAGGACCCATTGCAGGGGCACCCTGGGGAGGTGTCCCCGGGCCCCGAGAGCGTTCCGTAGCGCTCTCCCGCCCCCAGGAGGCTCTGCAGGCCAGTGGCCAGTGAACTGGGGGGCTTGCAGGGCCACCGCCGTTGCACCACCCCGGGCGCATTTTCCGCGGCAGAAAAACACTCTCGTGCATTGTGGTGTGCCGGTTGCGAGCATTCCCAGGGCAACTGGGACAGCGCCCCCTGACACTCGCTGGCCCCCCGAGAACGTGCCTAAGCTGTCCCTTGGCGGCCCCCCTTGGAGGCTGCAGTGACCCTCATCAGGCGACATGGTCGCTGGGGGCATGTGGCAGTGGGCGCTCAGGAGCTCCTGTGGCACCTAGGTGCTCCTTCCAGGGTGGTGTGCACCACTGCCCATCCGAGCGAGGAGCTTAACCCGGGTGGGCCAGGGATCAGCTTGAAGCGCGATTTGCTGCCTTCCGAGCCGCTGCTCGGCCTCCAGGACCCATCACCGGGACGCTCCGGGGAGTTGCTCCCGGCCCCCGAGAGCGTCCTGTGGCGCTCCCCCGCCCCCAGGAGGCTCCGCGGGCTGATGGCCAGCAAACTGAGGTGCGTGCAGGGCCGCCGCAGTTACACCACACCACACACATTTTCCGCGACAGAAAAACAATCTCGCGCTGCGGCGTGCTGGACGCGAGCATGCCAGGGGCGACTGGGGCAGCGCCCCCAGACACTAGCTGGCCCCTGGAGAAGGTGCGTGAGTCGTCCCTTGGCGGCCCCCCGTGGCGGGGGCAGTGACCCCGCTCTGGTGTCATGGCCACTTGGGGCGTGCTTCAGAGGGGGCTCAGAAGCTCCTATGGCTTGGGGGAGCACCTCACGGGGTGGTGCCGATCGCAGACCGTCCGAGTGAGGAGCTGCACCCGGGAGGGCCCTGGAGTGGCTTGGGGGGGAATTGGCTGCCTCCGGAGCCACCGGGCGGCTCCCAGGATACATCGCAGGGGCGCCCTGGGGAGGTGCCCTTGACCCCGAGAGCATCCAGTGGTGTTGCCCCATCCCCAGGATGCTCCACAGGCTGGTGGACAGCGAATGGGGGTGTGTACAGGGCCGCCGCCGTTGCACCACCCTGGGCGCATTTTCCGCTGCAAAAAATCGCTGTGGTGCGCTGTGGCTTCCCAGCCGCAAGCAACCCGGGGAGCCTGGGGCAGTGCCCCCGATCACTCGCTGGCCCCCCAAGAAGGTGCCTGAGCCATCCCTTGGGGCCCCCTGAGGTGGCGGCAGTGACCCCGATCCAGCTACATGGCCGCTGTGGGCATGAGGGAGAGGGCGCTCAGGATCTCCTATGGCACCTGGGCGCACCTCCCGGGGTGGTGCCTATCGTGGCCTGTCTGAACGAAGAGCTGCACCCAGGAGGGACTGGGAGTGGCTTGGATTGCTATTGGCTGCCTCCCAAACCGCCGGGCGACTCCCAGGACCCATCGCTGGGGCATCCTGGGGAGGTGCCCCCAGCACCGAAGAGCATCCCGTGGCGCTCCCCCGCTCCCAGAAGGCTCCGCAGGCCGGTGGCCTGCGAACTGACATGCGTTGAGGGACCCCGCCATTTCACTGCTCGGGCGCATTTCCCGCGGCAGAAAAAAGCACTCACGCACTGTGGTGTACCGACCGCTAGCATGCCCGGGGCGAGTGGGACAGCGCCGCTGGCAATCACTGGTCCCCAGAGAAGATGCCTGAGCAGTCCCTTGGTGGCTCGCTGTGGGGGCGGCAGTAACCCCGATCCGGCGGCATGGCCGCTGGGGGCGTGCGGCAGAGGGCGCTCAGGAGCTACTATGGCGCTGGGGTGCACCTCCCGGGTTTGTGCCAACCGCGGCCCGTGCGAGCTAGGAGCTGCACACGGTAGCGTCCGGGAGCGGCTTGTGACGCGATTGGCTGCCTCCCGAGCCGGCGGGCATCGACCCGTCCCCACTGCCATGGAGCACCAGGGAGGTGCCCCTGGCACCCGAGAGTGTCCCAGGGTGCTCCCCCGCCCTCAGGAGGCTCCGCAGGCTGGTGGCCAGCGAACTGGGTTGCGTGCAGGGCCGCCGCCGTTGCACCACCCTGGGCACATTTTCCGCGGTAGAAAAACGCTCTCGCGCGCTGCGGCGTCCCGGCCGTGAGCATGCCTGGGAAGACTGGGTCAGCACCCCCGGACACTCGCTGGCCCCTGTAGAAGGTGCCTGAGCCATCCCTTGGTGGCCCGCCGTGGCGGCGGCAGTGACCCCGATCCAGCGACATGGGCGCTGTGGGCGTGCAGCAGAGGACGCTCAGGAGATCCTATGGCGCCAGGGCGCACCACCCGGTGTGGTGCTGACCACGGCCCGCTCGAGCGTGGAGCAGCACCGTGGAGAGACCCGGAACGTCTTGGGGCACGATTGGCAGCCTCCCAAGCCATTGGGTGGCTCCTAGGACCTATCGCCGGGGTGGCACGAGGAGGTTCCCCCAGCGCCCGAGAGCGTACCGTGGCACTCCCCCGCCCCCAGGAGACTGTGCTAATCGGTGGTCAGCGAATTGGTGTGCATTCAGGGCCGCCACCATTGCACTGCCCCACGCACATTTTCTGTGGCAAAAAACGCTCTTGTGCGCTGTGGCGTCCTGGCCGCGAGCATACCCGTGGCGACTGGGGCAGCGCCCCCGGACAGTTGCTGGTCCCTGGAGAAGGTGCCTGAGCTGTCCCGTGGCGAACTTCCGTGGCGGCGGCAGTGACCACAATCCGGCGACATGGCCACTGGGGACGTGCGGCAGAGGGCGCTCAGGAGCTCCTATGGTGCCATGGCGCACCTCCCGCGGTGGTGCTGACCTCGGCCCGTCCGAGCGAGGACCTGCACCCAGGAGGGCCAGGGAATGGCTTCGGGCGTGTTTGGCTGCCTTCCAAGCCGCTGGGTGGCTCCCAGGACTGAACCCCGGGGTGCACCTGGGAGTTGACCCCGACCCCCGAGAGCATCCCGTGGCAGTACCCCGCCCACAGGAGGCTCCAAAGGCCGGTGGCCAGCCAACTAGGGTGCGTGCAGGGCCGCCACCGTTGCACCACTCTGGGAGCATTTTCTGCGTTAGAAAAACGCTCTCGCGTGCTGCGTGACCCCGGCCACCAGCATGCCCAGGGCAACTGGGGCAGCACCCCCGGACACTCACTGGCACCCGGAGAAGGTGCCTTCGCCATCCCTTGACGGACTCCCGTGGCGACAGCATTGACCTCGATCCGGAGACATGGTCCCTGTGGGCGTGCGGCAGAGAGCGCTCAGGAGCTCCTATGGCACCCAGGTGCACCTCCCGAAGTAGTGCCGACTGTGGCCCGTCCTAGCGAGGAACAGCACCCAGGACGGCCCGGGAGCAGATTGGTGCATGATTGACTGCCTCCCAACCTGCCATGTGGCGCCCAGGCCCCATCACCACGGCACCCTGGGAAGGTGCCCCGGCCCCCAAGAGTGTTCCAAGGCACTCCCCCGCCCCAAGGAGGCATCGCAGGCCTGTAGCCAGCGAACTGGGGTGCGTACAGGGCTGCCGCCATTCCACCGCCCCTCGCACATTTTCCGTGACAGAAAATCGCTCTCGCACCCTGTGGCGTCCCAGCGGCGAGCATGCCCGGAACGACTGGGGCAGTGTCCCCGGACACTCGCTGGCCCCCGGAGAAGGTGCCTGAGCCTTCCCTTAGTTGCCTGTCGTGGTGGAGGCAGTGACCCTGATCCAGTGACATGGCCACTGGAGGCATGTGGCAGAGGGCGTTCAGGATCTCCTAGGGCTCTGGGGCCCACCTCCCAGGGAGGTGCTGACCACGGCCCGTCCGAGTGAGGAGCTGCACCAGAGACGGCCCGGGAGCGGCTTGGGGTGCAATTGCCTGTCTCCCAAGCCACGGGGCGGCACCCGGGCCCCATCACCGGGGCACCCTGGGAAGGTGCCACCGGCCCCTGAAAGTGTCCCGTGGCGCTCCCCCGGCTCCAGGAGGCTCCGCAGGCCGGTGGCCAGCGAACTGGGGTGCGTACAGGGCCACTGCCGTTGCACCGCCCCACGTGCATTTTCCGCGGCACAAAAAAGTTCTCGCGCGCTGCTGCGTCCCGGCCGAGAGCATGCATGGGTCGACAGGGGCAGTGCCCCCGGATACTCGCTGGCCCCCGGAGAAGATGCCTGAGACGTCCCTTAGTGGCCCACCGTGGCAGCGTCAGTGACCACGATCCAACGACATGGCAGCTGGGACCGTGCTGCAGAGGGCACTCAGGAGCTCCTATGGCACCGGGGCGCACCTCCTGGGGTGATGCGACTTTGATCCATGTGATCACGGAGCTGCACCTGGGAGGGCTAGAGAGTGGCTTTGGACGCGATTGGCTGCCTCCTGAGCCATCGGGCAGCTCCTAGTACCCATTGCTAGGGCTCCCTGGGGAGGTGCCCCTGGCCCCCAAGCGCATCCAATGGTGCTCCCCCGCCCCCTGGTGGTTCCACAGGTCGGTTGCCTGCGAACTCGGGTGCATGCAGGGCCACCGCTGTTTCACTGCCCCACGCGCATTTTCCGTGGCAGAAAAACGCTCTCGCGCGCTGTGGCGTCCGGCGGCGAGCATGCCCGGGGCGACTGGGGCAGCGCCCACGGACGCTTGCTGGCCCCCGGAGAAGGTGCCTGAGCCGTCCCTTGGTGGCCTTCTGTGGCGGAGGCAGTGACCCCGATCCGGCGACATGGCCGTTGGTGGCGTGCGTCAGAGGGCGTTCAGGAGCTTCTTTGGTGCCGTGATTCACCTCCCGGGGTGGTGCCGAACGCTACCCGTACCAGTGAGGAGGTGCACCCTGGAGGGTTTGTGAGCGGCTTAGGGCACGCTTGGCTGCCTCCTGAGCCACCAGGCGGCGTCCGAGCCCCATCGCTGGGGCGTCCCGTGGCGGTACCCCCGTCCCCCAGAGTGTCCGAAGGTGCACCCCCGCCCCCAGGATTCTTCACAGGCCGGGGACCAGCGACCTGGGCTGCATGCAGGGCTGCTGCTTTTGCACCACCCTGGGCGCATTTTCCACGGTAGAAACACTCTCGTGCACTGTGTCGCCCCAGCCACCAGCATGCCCGGGGCGACTGGGGAAGCGCCCATGGACACTCGCTGGTCCCCGGAGAAGGTGATGAGCTGTCCCTAGGCGGCACCCCATGGTGGCGGTAGTGAACCCGCTCTGGCGTCATGGCCGCTGGGATCACTCAGCAGGGGGCGCTCAGGAGCTCTGATGGCACCGGGGCGCACCTTGTGGAGTGGTGCCGACCGCGGCCTATCCGAGTGAGGAACTGCAGTCGGGAAGTCCCGGGAGCGGCTTGGGGCGCAATAGGCTGCCTCCGAAGCCGCCGGGTGTCGACCCGTCCCCATTGCCAGGGAGCACTGGGGAGGAGCCCCAGGCACCCGAGAATGTCCCGAGGCGCTCCCCTGCCCCCATGAGGCTCCGAAGCCCGGGGGCCAGTGGCCTGGGCTGCGTGCAGGGCTGCCGCCGTTGCACCACCCCGGGCGCATTTTCCGAGGCAGAAAAACGTTCTCTTGCGCTGCGTTGCCCCATCCACCAGCATGCCCGGGTCGACTGGGACAGTGACCCTGGACAATCGCTGGCCCCCGGAGAAGGTGCCTGAGCCTTCCCTTAGTTGCCTGCCGTGGTGGCGGCAGTGACCCTGATCCGGTGTCTTGGCCACTGGGGGCGTGCTGCAGAAGTCGCTCAGGAGTTCCTATGGCACTGGGGCGCACCTTCTGGGGTGGTGCTGATCGCCGCCCCTCCCAGCGAGGAGTTGCACCCGGAAGGGCCTGAGAGTGGCTTGGGGCTCGATTGGCTGCCACCCGAGCCGCCGGGTGGCTCCCAGGACTCATCGCCGGGGCGCCCCGGGGAGGTGACCCCGGTCCCGGAGAGTGTCCTGAGGCACTCCCCTGCCTCCAGGAGGCTCCTAAGGTCGGGGGTCAGCGACCCGGGCTGCGTGCAGGCCACCCATCGTTGCTCCTCCCCGGTAGCATTTTCCTAGGCAGAAAAACACTCTAGCGCGCAGTGGCATCCCGGCAGCTAGCATGCCCGGGGCGACCTGGATGGCACTCCCGGACACACGCTGGCCCCCGGGGTAGGTGCCTGAGCCGTTCCTTGCCCGGCCCCCTTGGCGGCGGCAATGACCCCGATCCGGAGTCATGGCCACTGGGGGCGTGCTGCAGAGGGTGCTCAGGAGCTCCCATGGCGCCTGAGCGAACCTCCAGGGTGGTGCAGACCGCGGCCCTTCGGAGCAAGGATTTGCACCCGGGAGGACATGGGAGCCCACCGGGGCCCTGGGAGTGCCCTGGGGCCCACCCCTGCTGCCCCGGTCCTGCTGGGGGCTGGGGTGCCGCAGCCTGCCACAGCGTTTTCCTGCCGCTAAAAATGTGCACGGGGTGGTTCCTAGGCGCGGGCCCTCCCCTCAGTGCATGTCGCCGGCCCCCCGACTGCAGATCCGGCCGGGGCCCCGCGAGTGACAGGGGGCCCTGCCGCTGATGTTCTGGTCCTGCTGGGGACTGGGTGAAACAGCACTCCACAGCGTTTTCCTGCTGCTAAAAATGCACGCGGGGTGGTTCCTAGGCGCTGGCCCTGCCCTCAGTGCATGTCGCCGGCCCCCAGCCTGCAGAGCCGGCCAGGGCCCTGCGAGTGCCAAGGGGCACCGCGCACACCGCCCAGGACCTGATGGCGGCCGGGGCGCCGCAGTCCGCCATATCGTTTTTCCACGTTTTTCCATATATACAATAGGTGATGCTGCCACGCTCGTCCCGTGTCCTTTCTTTCTCCCCTTCATTCCCCTCCGCCCCGCAATTCCCCCTCCCACCAACATTCCACCCCCACCCCACCCCCACCCCATCTCCCTCCCCACCGGCCACCCTCCGGTGTGATCTCCACGTCTGTGACTGCGTTCCCGTTCTGGCTGTTTGCCTAGCTCGTTCTTGTCGGTAGTCTAGGTTCAGCGGGCGACCGTTGTGTGAGCGTGTTGTCATCGGACTTGACGTCCAACGGTCGATCGCCTTCTCCTTCTGAGATGAGTCCCTGAAGCGTTTTGTAGACTCGGGGCTCGGTCAGTCGGGACGGCCTCCTTTCACCCGACCTTATCTGGGCAGCACTCAGTCCGCCCCTCCGTTCTGAAGGACCGCTTTGCTGGACAGAGAGTCATCTCGCCCGTAGGCCCTTGCCTTTCACGGCTCCGGATCCTTCTCTGCAGCCCCTTCTTGCCGGCAAGGTTCCTTTGGAGAAATCAATCGGCCGAGAGCCTCGTGGGAAGTCCTCCGTAGGTGACTGTCTCTTCTTCTGTCGCCGCTTTGGAGATCCTCTCCTGATGTCGCATCTCGGGTCGTGTGTCGTGACGCGAAGGAAGCTTCTCTCTGTCGGTTCACCTGCCTATCCGCTCCGTGACGTTCACCCTAGTGACCCCTCTTTCGAGGTGGGGTGTGTGTGGGTGGGTGGGTAGGAGGGAGGGTGTCGACACGGTTCAGTGATGTCCCCAGAGAAGGTCTTGGTGCCCAAGAAATGAGCGCCTGCCCTTTGGTTTAAAAAGGTCAAGTGAAAGAGGCGTTTTGGAACCGGTGAGGCCTACCTCACGGGCTTAAAGGACCCGGGAAGCTCTGCGAAAGAAGGAAAAGGAAGAAAGGAGAAGTGCGTTCTGACGGGACCGCACACGTTCTCCCGATGAAGGTAGAGGCTCCGGACGTCGGATGAGTTCCGATCTGGCTTCCTGGGTCACGTGACTCGTCATCTGGCGACGCGGTCGCAGGACAGGGAATCCCTCGGTCGACCACCTCGCCCCGGGCTCTGCCACCAACTGCGTCATTTTAGGTTCTGCCACAGCTGAGCAGTCACCGTTTCCCTCTCACGCACTTGCAGAGAGAGAAGACATCCCGGGAGGGCTTCACGGAGAGAACATCTGACTCGCTGTGAGGGAAGGTTGCCAGAGGTCCGTGAAACGACCCGGATAGACAGAAATTAATCATGGGACGTAATCAATGCACCCAAGACGAGCGTGGCTTCTATCACGTGTGTGTGTGTGTGTGTGTGTGTGTGTGTGTGTAAAAGTCTCGCTAATCCGGATTCTCCTGTTTTCCGGACAGGAGAAAACTCTGTGTTTCTCAGAGCAAATATGTGCTGTGCACTGGCGTCAGCCATGTGGAGGCACCGGTCTGTCTCTCCCTACCCCATGCCCCTGTAACATTCCAGCCAAG